>JAODUG010004386.1:0-10615 GCA_027564795.1 Aphredoderus sayanus
TTTAGCGCCTTCTATCTGCCACAAAGAGCTAGTGATTTGGGTCATTCTGACCCGGAGTACATTACGAGGGTTAAACAGACATAGGACAACAGGAGGGTTAAAAGAGACAAAAAACACACAAATACATAAAGAAATATTGAATAAATAAATAAATAAATGTGTATGTGAGTGCCCACAGAGCATTTGTTTTGATATGTTGCGCTTAATGTGACTAGTGGCAAAAACTAATATAGTACCACGTTATGGGACATTCCCTAATTTGCATTTGAAGGTAATAATAATAATAATAATTGAAATTAAATAAACAATAACACAAAAAGGAATACGAAACAATATATTAATAAAGATCTAATCAAAAAACTAAATACATATTGATTTATTTACAACAAGGATAAAATGGTAAAGATAAAATGTAGACAGTTGAACTCACTGTTACCAACATATGCAAAAATCATCTGAAATGAACAAGTAGTTTTTCATTGACAGGGAAAACATCTGCAGTTAAGTTCACTAAATACAGCAAACATTCCATCTAATCAACAAACCATAAATAAAGTAAAAGTTTTCAAGGAATAAAAGTTTTCAAGGACCTTGACCTACTAACTAAAACTTAAGATTCCATCTAATCATAATTATTAACAAATGTGTTAATTCCAGTCTGGATGTTTATGGAGAATATACGGTATTTACTTACGTATTTATGCTGGTACATTAGAAGAGGCCTGCTTTAAAGACATGTTTTCATCTGTTTATTATCTACAGTATGCTTGCTGACCTTTCTAACTTTCTAAAAAAAACATATTATGAAGCCACAGGAAATAAAACAGACACTCATTAGGCTGAGAGGCTGGGTGAGGCATCAGACAGCAGCAATGGCAGAATAAATGGAAAGGTTGAAATGCTAAGCGTATATCTTCCTGCACCCTTAGGCCATCGTCCTGCAGACACTGCAAGACTGTGTACACCCAATTTGCCCATCATGCTCTTTGTCCTGACTCCGGTTAATAAAATGCTACCCGTCTCAATATCCACACTGGCACTTTGCTAACTACATCTCCTCTAGTTAAATTCTGCTTTTTCCTCCGGTTCCCCCACAGAAAGCAACTGTAACTCTCTTCTAGGCTCAATCAGCTGGATTGCTTATTAAGGCAAAGCTCTTGGGTCCCCTGCTAAATTGGGTACAGGACAGTCTCACCAGTGCGATAACTGAAGATTTATGTCAGAATTAGGTGTAAATAGTTGCCTCGGTAGTTCCCCTGCTTTAATTAAGCAAGCACATTTTACTGGCCCTCGTCATCTGTGCTGACCAGTGCAGTGCCCTCTGTGGACCACAGCTAGCTTACCAAGCATCTTAGTCATATGTGGGACTCACACACAGGAAATGTCAGCCTTATTAATACCCACAACCATGCCCCCATGTTCAAGAAGGATGCTTGCATATCTCTCTCTCTCTCTCTCTCTCTCTCTCTCTCTCTCTCTCTCTCTATGGTGGCCAATGCTGGTATTGCAGTGAAAACCTTCCTTTTTCCTCACTAAGATTTCCCTACTCACAGTTCATAGTAAACACGCTCCTCCAAAATAAAAATCAACATTATTTGAACACCGCAAATTCAAGCAATGTTCAAAATGTCTGCTGTCTCTTTCACCCTGACAATCTATAATGAATGCTAATTAAATCGATTACTTTATGTCTTTAAATAACTCTTTTTTTGCAATTAACAATAAAAAGTGCAGAGTATGTGAGGGTGTAAAATATTCAGTGGTAAGTTCCATTGCAGCTAATATGCAATATTTACTGCTGTGATTGCATTTACTTCATAATTAAATTGTTCTGTCAGAGTGCAGTTTCACCTCCAATATCAAAGAACGTGTTATTTATAAGACTACTTCTGCCATCTCTGTACACTGTTCTATTTTTGACTGTTCAAGAAGGAAAGGCACATCTCCGAACTAACTTTACAGAAGCCAAGAGAGATGTGCAACGGAAAACTGCTATTAGATGGTTCACGAGGGGGTGCTTTGCGTACAGCATTCAGCATTCAATTTCCATCTCTGATACCGTTGTTATTGATTTGGAGTTTGACCTGCGTTCAGTGTAAGCCAGACCCAACAGATCATAGGGTTTTGAAGCTGTCAATCAAGGTAATCCGGATCCATTGCTGTCAAGGTGAGGCTTTTCGCCTCACATTTCGCTCAAACAACACCATGAATAAAGAAGATACATGTCTCAAAGCCACCTGAGGTTTGCAGTAAGCCTTCCATAAAGTTGACATGATGGCACAGTTCCTTGAGGTCTCAATGCAATGTATGCAATACAATATAGATTATGTGGAATAGCACCATATTATGACCATTTTTAACATGCTCTCAATAAACAGTTGCTTTTGTATGTACAGTTTCAGTATTATCTGTTAACTTTTTTGTCCACGCCTGCACTCGCACAAAAAATCATTCGTTAGTTGAAACCGATATGGTTGCATCATTGTGTCAGAAGCAGTATTGTCTCTGACAGCTCAACAGCAGCAAAGCCATAGCCTTGCGTCAGCACACTACACGGAAAAGAGGGTGGGGTGAACAGTGGCTCATTTACAGTACATGAATGCAACAGTCACTGAAAGCAACTGTTATCTGACAATATAGAATAAAGGGCAAAATATGGTGCTATTCCACATAATCTATGTGGCATTTCACCTAAACATGTCAGAATACATTGCACTGAGACCTCAAGCAACTATGTAATCGTGGAAAGGGACATGTAATGTCCACTTCAAGAGAATACAACTAGCTCCCCTTAGTTGGGCCCATTATGCCATGACAGTTCAGAAGTAAAGTACATTTTAATCATTTGTTTACTCCTTGTTTTTGTTGTTGATCCATTTTCGCTCGCTAGCTGGAATTGGTGACCTGCATCTTGCAGCCAGTCGCCCATTTAAAACGATCAATTTGTTTATCGATAGTATCCTTCCATTACTCGGGCAAAGTGACCTGGCGGGATATTTTCTGCCTCTGTTTGCAAATGTTTTTGATGTCCTCGAAACACACATGCTCATTAATCTTTTACCCTGCCTCCACCTGCCCAGAAAGCTCACAGAAAAAACACACCTATCACACCAAAGGCTGCTTTGAGCTGATGAGGAGAAAAGAGCTCTCCTCACCAGTCTGCCAGACTCTGAGTTTCTCATCTCCTGCCATGGACAGAAATGAAAGCCTCCATTCAAAATGCTTCCACCAATAACCCAAAAATTACATTAAGAGTCTGTGTGTTTAACTATGTTGTAATTTACTTTAGTTCATATAAGTATCCCAAATGTTTCCAGTTTCATAACAAATTACAAAATTGTATTCCATTGAATAGGTCTGTGTTTTACTGCACTGTTGTTGGAGTTGGGCTGTGCTGGGAATTTGCCATTGATGTATCATAAGAACTGGATACGGCACTTAATGCACTTAACTTAAGCACATTTCATGGAAATGTGCTCAAAAGTGCAACAGAATGCTTCTCCCGACTTCCCCGACTTTTCTTTGTGTTCAACATATCTGACAGGTAGAGAGAAGAGAGACAGAAGATGTAAATCAGGTGTGGTCACACCCACACAGCCCAGACAATAGGGGGGAAATGAACTGCTAGAGATGTTTTTTAGTAGTAAATGAATGTTTTACTTAAAGGTGAGGTAAGTGATTCTAATCCAATACACTTTTGACCAAATTCAATATCTCCTCATAGTCTGCTAGCTGTCTGTTCTGTGAGTGCACTGAAAATAAATAATTTCCTACACAGCCCTGGCTCTGTAAATGGCAACACAAAGAAAGTGGTACAGACCACACCACTCAACACTGTCCCAGCCTTGGCCAATCACGCTCAAATTTGAGCGCAGAGCTTCTGAGGGAGCGTTGACAGGAGAGGTGTGTGTTTGGATGTTGAGTTGAAATATCAACAATCTTTCTTCAGTTTCACTTATCCACCTTTAAATATTAGTGGAATGCATTAACATTGTAATATACATTACTGTATATGTAATATTTATGTGCACAAATATATCATAATTTAGCTATGTGTTGCACACTTACAGTATGGCGTACAGACAGTGTGGAAAGTGTGTGTGTGTGTGAGTGTGTGTTGTGTGCTTCCCCATGGCCCGGCAGACAGGGAACCATTATGTCACATCTTTGGCTGAGGAGGACCTGGTGGTTGGAACACCAGTTAAGAGTCAGTGATCCCTCGGCCCCAGCAACCATCTTCTTCGTCCAGCATACACACAGTGGGGTTCAGACCTTCACTTTGCATGTGTTGAAGTGTGCATTGAAGTAAGATGCCATTATGACAAGAGAGATTTGGAGGCCGCTTTGTAAAATGAGAGGTGAATATGATAAAAACAACACATTTAATTACAGAATATATTAGTTATCCAGCAGATTTACCTTTTCTATTTACTTGGTACGCACACAATGAAAGCAAATACACAAACTGTATGTTAAGTTTAGGCAACGTCTTTAGAAAAGAGACAGCATTCTGTGGCACTGCACTATTATTTAAAGCAAATACAACTTTAGATGCTTAGCTCCCGCCCTCTGACTAATGTGTGTGACTGTAGCCATCTAAATCAGCACTTGGCATCAGCACTGAACACTTAAAGTGACTCTCTATGACTTTCTGCCACTAGATGTTAACTAGAGCACCATCATCTGAGACTAAAAACAAATGCTGTGTGGAGCACATACTGTACACAAATGGCCAGCACAAGTATTGGAACAAAGAACAGAGGAGCTCGGGTTACAACACATATACGTCATTCTCCACTAGAACACAGTTGCTTGCGTATAGAGACTTTTCAGAAAAGCATCCTAACTTTGACTTACTGTCCAACACCCTGTAATAAAGGTATTGTTTTAAAGTTGTCCTCCTAGATTTAATGTATTTTCTGCACCCCAACAGTGCAAAATGTCCTCCCAGTTCACTAGATTACACAACAGTGATAATGGTGCCTGAGGTAGAGGAGAGGAAGAGAAGCTGGGAGGTTATTAGAGTTGTAGGGGAAGGATTAGAGAGGAACACAAACCACTCAGCATACTGGTGTGGGAGAGACGTGCTATTTGAGTTTCAAACCAAAACAAGAGAAATTCCAGACATTAACCAAGGGGTGTACCTCTTAAATGATTTATTTTTGTTTACTGAACTGTATATTTTAAGTTGAGTCACACACATTTGTGCACACACACACACAAAGACACATACACACAAACACACACACACACACACACACACACACACACACACACACAGCAGAAATCCGATGCAGGTCACGGCTCACAAAACGGGAAACTGTGGGAAATTCTGCCATCACCTAGCTAATAGTCTTCTCTTGAGTTGCCTGGTAATTGTGTCTTTGTGTGCACATGCGTGAATGTGCGACTGAGTTTGGAGTGCTTTGGAGAAGAGGGTTTTAAAATGTAGTGCTGGGTGGAAATATATGACATAATATAAAAATCCAAACAGTGTGTTGCACCCATGCAAAGTTTATATTGGAGTGTAGGCCACAGTCAAGATGATAGGCACCTCTCGCGACCTTGCTATGCATATAACTTTCAGTGACTCAGACAAGAGGTGGTAGAATTCCAGCTGAATGTACTGACCTACCAATGCAATGCTATTAGGTTAGGTTCAGGCCTGGGATGCAATAAGTGTCTTTTCTACTCTGCAATTGCACTTCAGTTTGGTTTCATTTTTTGTATTAATCTATAAAAATAAAATGTTTATAGTATAACATGTTTATCTTTGATTAATTTTGGAAAGGGGGTTAGCCTATCATTTCTCTTCTGAGGATGACGCACAAATGCCCCTGAATGCAAGTTCACCTACGGTGTTCAGCCGTCCGCTTAAAATTGGCAAACGTATTATATTTTCTACTGCCTAACATCGTATTACATAGAATTTACAACATTGTGACTAAGTAGAAACCAAGACCTCCAAACTGGGCTTAAATATAGCATCTCTGAATGATTTGATGGTATTCCTCTTTACATGGCTTGGTTGCCCCACAAATGTATAGGTTAGTCTTGGATATATGCAGTTTCATGACTGGCATTACTAGAATCTCACAGAAATGTTTTTTTTGTCTTTAATCTCTATTAAACTATATAACTATAACCCCACTTCCTCAGCTCCATGACATTTTAACCTAAGGCTCAAATATGCCTCCATACATTTCCTTATTTAAAATGCATAACATAAGATATGTAGTCATTGTTGAACATTTAGCCCTTTAGAAAAAACCCCATACATGTTCATGCATTGAAGAAAATGTTTAATTGTTTCTCAGTGTCCCATTTTTAGTTTTTTTATCAAGACTCAATCAATTTGGACCACAGACAGAAACAGCTGTCTACAGCTTGATTAACCCTCGTAATGTCCTCTGGATCAAAATGACCCAAATCACTAGCTGTTTGTGGCAGATAGAAGGCGATAAACCTAATTATACAGCTTACACAGACATATGATTTGCACTGCTGGCACAACAAGATGTGACTTTGAAACCTGAGGACAACAACAGGGTTAAAAGGCACAAAAAAACAATCAACAAGCCATCTGATTGTGTATGATTTAGGTGTTTTTCAATTGGTATTGCTGAGTGTATTTATTTCTTTATTAATTATTTCATTGTGTATTTAGGTTGTTTTTTGCGCCTTTTAACCCTCTTGTTGTCCTCAGGTTTCAAAGTCACATCTTGTTGTGCCAGCAGTGCACATCATATGTCTGTGTAAGCTGTAGAAGTAGGTTTACCGCCTTCTATCTGCCACAAAGAGCTAGTGATTTGGGTCAATTTGACCCAGAGGACATTACGAGGGTTAAGAACATTAGGGGATTCAATGGCCAAAAGTAGCCTTACTCCTGAATGCATCATGCTCTTAAAAGTCAGTCCCTATTAGACAAAATAAATAAAATATTCCGTTGCATATTTGACAATTCACTACATCAAGCTGGAAATTTTTGAATTGTATGTTTATATTTTATTTGAAAGCAGTACTGTACATACTGTGTGATCTAATTAAATTGTTTGTTTGTTATAGCTTGCAGTGTTAATTAACCACATAAAAGGAACAAAATGCCCTTGAGCACAAATTAGGATCATGTATGATAAATACTACCAAATCACAAATGCAGTCCTTATGCTACAGACTCAATGAGCAATTATGCACAATAGGATTGAGCTCTCTGTTTCACTCTGGATAGCTCTCGTAAGTCTGGGAAAGAAAATAATAGGTGGGGGTATTACATTAACTATGTTATTTAAAACCTGTCTATCCAGTTTGGCTCAACAAAGATGGAACAAATCACAGAAATTAATCAGTTCAGCTTCATGATGCTAAAGTATTATATTTATTGCAACATAAATATATCCCCAGTGTATGTGTGAACTATAGTATGTCTGCCAACAGCACACTTATTTCTTAAGGAAATGTCTGTTCAGTAGAGACATGGTGTAATTATGTTGGGGTAGGAGTAAATAAAGTTGATGTGTCTGTCTGAAACATCTAATCAGTAAGATCAGTGTAAGAAAAGTTGATTGGGGTCTCACATACTAAATTATTGCAGTAAAAAGAACATGATTGAAAAACATTCACTCAACACCCAGTGAGTTAATGTGCTACACACTACTATTTATTAGAATACACATAATTTATGCTCTACGAACACATTAGCCTCGCCAGACCATTCTGATCTCACCAGCTTCAATTTGACTTTGCCGCCAGAATCAGCCTGGCGAGGCAAACAGTCCTTTCAGTCCCGGCCATTATATCTAACATGTAACCAATCAGCTTCGTTGTACATGTAGCTAAGTGTGTGATTTACTTTTTACTGATTGACAACGATTGCTGTCAGATCAATTTTCATTGCGATTATATTGTGGAATCCCAGTTTGCTTTAGCATTAGCACAGCCACTCTGAAGTGTGGAACAAGCAGGAACCAGTCGCGGGTGGCTAAGTGCAATGACAAAACAGTTGTGGTAATGCTGACTGGTTACAGTCTGCCTCAGTAGCTTCTACCTGAGGCAGGAGGTAAAGACGGTAAACAACACACCAGGAATGTGGGTCTGGTTACACCAGGCTATGTAATTCCCTCTCAACAGAGGGATTTACAGGCAAATTTTTGTGCAATAAATCCTATTACCTCATGCCAAAGCAGCATCATACCATTGCTCTCATCATACGCTGAGCCCAATAAGTAAGACTCAGCCATTAGTGTGTCTTGTGGAATGGCTCAAATGACCTCTCAATGGGGCTAAACTGGAGACAGCTTTTCATAATTCCATTTGTTTCCTCATTTAGATTTGATTGGCTATAAAATGGACAGAGAATGGCGAGAATTGAGTTTCAGCGTTCCTCAGCATTTTCTTATTGGGAGTTGATGGTAAAATATATGATTTGAGTTATATATATATATAAAATACAAAAGTGCTTTCTTGATTCCGTTTTAAAATTAATTTAAAAAGGACATAATGTGAGAACTCATTTCCATATTAGAATAGTAGAAAAATAATTACGTTTGCTGGTAGAACTGTTTATCTTTTAGTGTAGTTAATTGGTCACAAATTGAGAACTTTAGCTTTAACTTTAAACCACATCTTGCATAGAAGAATCACCAGTCACCAAATTAAGATTTGTATAATTTATGATTATGTGACAAATAACCTATGACATATAAAATATGTCTTGACATTTTGGTTTATGAGTTATTCGCTGCAGGATCATGCAATATTTGTACAGTTTGTAGCCTTATGAGTCACAATAAACATATAGAAGCAATGAGTTGAATGTGACTGTAAAAGGTATAGTGAAATCATCCACCAGCGATGAACTCAAATCAGAAGTTCAAAAAATTGGATGTCTAAGCTAAAACTAATTTTGCTTTCTAGTTACTTCTCTTTCACGCTACTGTATATTCAATAATCAAAATATTTCAGATTATGGGATCTGCACATGGCTTTAAAGACTTTCAAGTATGTATATTTAAGTCAGGATCTGAAATATCATATATCAGTTGGATAAAATGTTTGTACAGTATATGTGTCCTGCTATCATTTACCTGGCAATAAAGGCAGCAACCTGAGTGCGTCATTGTTCATATAAGCACAGTGCCCTGAAGCCTCTTCATCTTTGTCCCTCTCATAAAGCATCAGTGTCAACCCCTGATACCCCTGATCAGCTCTCCAGGAAGCAGGCACGGTGCTCTGAAACACACCAGGGTTGTATGAGCACAAATCAATTTCCAGAGAAATGAAATTCTCAGATAACCCAGGCTCCAATGAGAATTGCCACGAATCGGCACTGATCTGGCCGTACATAAGATGCAAACCGCTATTGGCAGTGGAGCAGTGTATTGACGGGCACTCGGGCGGAGTAGCTGGAATATCAATGCTAATTGCTCCGATGCTGATTTGGAGTCGCGAGTAAACTTAACACTGATAGCAAGAAATGGGAGTGAATGGGAAGCCATCAGGGTCCTATTTCACCAATGTTTGTGTGATTGGTGACTGGCCGGCTCTAGCAGAGATGGAAGCTGCTGAGCAGCAAGATATGCTAACCACAGCTGTGTCGTATAGCATTGGAGCAGCTTGAAGGTGAGGGGTAGAGAACAGTATGATCTCATGAGCTTTGTAGGGGGAGGAGTAGTTTAACTTTAGTGTGCAAGGGGCATGTGATCCCAGAGGTTCCAACCAAAACATTTTCTGTAGCATTGATTTGAACTACAAATTCTGATGTAAATCGAGGAGTGTCCCTTTAAGGCCACTCACTGCAGCAAGGTCTGGAACGATCTGAGGCTGAATGAACCGTGCTTACAATGCACTAGTTCAAATGTTTCCTAACGCACAATACTACACTAACAGTTGATTTAGGACAATTCGCTTGTATGTACAGTACTCTATTCCTGTAGTTCAACTTTCCCCTTATTCGATTTCACTTCTAACCAATGACAATCGTCTCTGTTCTGTGAAAACCAATCATGTCACTGACCACTAACCTGTGCTATCAACATTCATTCTGGCCACTACCAAAGTGAAAGTGCTTGTGCCTGTACGTAACATAGGCCTACTTAACTTACTTTGTACTATTGTGTCCATCCATTGCTATTGTCCCATTGCCCACCAATGGACCATTTCACTGAGGTGTTATCAGGCATATCAAACTCAAGGCCAATTTTAGCTGGCCAGCGAAAAAATATCATATGTCTACAATAACTGGCCCACCGGAAAATAGGACGCACATTGCTGATACTAGTCCCAGAATGCATTGCAACAGCAAGCGGGCAAGACCTGTAAGCCCAGCCGCACCTTCCTCCGATAAAGAAGTCCTACAGTGTATTTAAAAATAATCTTCCGTCACCAAAATGTAACCTCTGACCATATTCGCTAGTTAAATTCCAATGAGGCCTACATGAAAAACAATTTATTGCAGAAAAACATGTTAACTCATTGAGTCCAGATGCAATATTTGCTTTTTGCTTTAACCCTCGTAATGTACTCGTAATATAGTATTTAGCTACACGGCGGCGCCATCTGATTGTGTATGATTTGTGTGTTTTTCAATTGTCATTGCTGAGTGTATTTATTTATTTAT
>JAODUG010004388.1:0-10613 GCA_027564795.1 Aphredoderus sayanus
GAGAGAGATAGAGAGAGAGAGAGAGAGAGAGAGAGAGAGAGAGAGAGAGAGAGAGAGAGAGAGAGAGAGAGAGATTTTAGCTGTGTGTGTATGTTTGCATGCATGAATGATTTGCATGCATTTAAAGATGGAATCAGCTTTTGGCTTTGGTGCCTTGCTTTGACATGAAAAAAAATCGCCACAAATGATAGATGGCAATTTTAGTGGCCCTAAAATGCTGCAGTCCTTTAGCCTACATTGAAAGTTCCTTATACTCTGTTTAATAGTGGAACTTGGTCTGCCCCTGAAGTAGTAGAATTAGGTTTTATGTTTAAAGCATGGCCAATAATTATTAAAAAAATGAATAGAATCCATAAGTTGATGGAGCAGGCAACTGTGTGTGTTTGCGACTGTGTGTTTGTGCGTGTGTCAGTTTGTGTGTTCAATGTCTGTGAGCTGTGACTTAATGACCAGTATTTATTAATGTTGATTATGAGGTGTTGTTGATTGTTAAATATCGGTCAGTAATTTATTAATCAGAAAACAGCCCCACCCATGATACACAGTTATGTACATCTCATTGAATCTAGATTAAAATGGATTCTGAACATGAGTTATATAAGCAGAGCAGACGCTTGTTGTTGATATTTCTGAAAGCGCCAAACGCCTTACTTCAATGTTTGATCTCTTACCTATCTGAAAACAAATGTGTTTTAAAGTGAACCTTAGTAAAAGTGACATCGTTATACACACAGGAATCCTTATATGGGGGTTTTTCGTTTCTCAATGTTATGAAAGTGTTGTAAGATTTGTATGAATAAATCTTTTTTAAACAATACAATTTTCCAATCAATGTCTAATCTTTGAAATACATTGTTCCTTGGGTGATGGTTAATACAAAATAAAATAATAAACGATAAATATATGCACAAAACAAATATCCACAATACACAATACAAGTGGCTTACACAGCGTGACATTAATCCTTTGTTTACTTCAAATCTACACATTTTCTGGCCTTCATACCTTTCTCAACATCTCAAGTTTAAATGGTTGTCATGCCTTGCAGAGCTCATATCACATTTTAAAATAATGTCCAAATTCCCGCAAGAATGAGACCACCTATTATTAGTGTGTGTGTGTGTGTATGTTACACAACAGTTTTATATTGACCCCGGTATTTGTGGCTCAAACTAAACTCATACGCCTTAAGTGAGATCTCATCAGAAATGCATTGCTGAATCTGATGCATAGTCAGGACACCACATCACGGTAAAGGGAGATTGGAGCGGCAATATGGCTGCACAAGCCAGTTCTTTAAAACAAAAGACACTTCTAAGATAAAAGCATAGTTCTGGTTGTAGGATTTATTTAGTTCTTGAAATGAATCCTCACTACAACATTATAATTAGTAGTAGCCTATTAGTGTGGGAATATTTGACTGTATACTACATTGCTGATAGGATTCACACCAAAGAAACAAGCAGCGATGGTCACGCCGAAGAGCAGAGCCCTGGCTGAGATGGGAACAACAACATGCCGGCTCTCCTCTCTCCATCCTTGGCCTTGGAAATGCAGCTCCTTCCCTGGGGAGAGAAGAATGGGTGTGGCAGATGAGTTTGTGTGTGATCTGATCCTTAGCAGCCAGAGTGTGTATGCGTGTGCGGGTGCATGTATGTGTGTGCATGTATGTGTGTGTGTGTGTGTGTGTGTGTGCGCGCGTGCGTGTGTGTGTGTGTGTGCCAGAGCTCACCTAACCCAATCAGGGAATTGTTGCCTGGCAACGGTCCACAAAGGGACGCGGTTATGTATATATGCGTGTCAAGCATGTTTGTGGATGGAGAGGGAGGGAGATGAAAACAGCTTCATGAGTGTCTGTGTACAGTATGGCCTTGGGCTAACTCCTGACATATGGGCTTGTACGCGTGACACGAGCTACCGCACCTTACCGCAGGCACACACAGAAACGCCGACTGGCACATATCCTTTACAAATAAACTAACCCAAATATTTGGTGTCAGTCCAGAGGGCCCAGGAGGAATGAATGACAGGAAAAGTATAAAAAAAAAAAGAAAAAAGCAATTAACTGTGCAAGGCGCAGGTGTACATCTTGAATTCTGAGTCAAACATCACACCCCCATCCCCGGGTTGGTTCATGGGATTAACCTTGTGCCTATCAAAAGATGACTGACTGTCATTTGTTATGGCTTGAAGACTACTTGTGTGATATTTACAGGACTTATCTATTCTTTTTTTTTATCTCTTCCCTCCCTCACCACTTTCTTTCTCCTCAGCTGTCAGAAAAGAAAGCACGGCATGTCTCTCTGACAAGCAAGAGTCATATTCCTAAAATGAGCTACTGAAGCTAAACCTCTCTATAGTGACATTTTGGGTTACAGAAGAGATGCATGCTTCTGCTCAGGTGAAACAAAGTGGATGGGGGGTGTATCCACAAATAAATTGGATTTGAAATCCAACCCACAAATGGATATTGAGACAAATGCTTCAATTTGTTTTGTGCAGCGCAGGAGGGGCAGCCCTAAACCGATTTGCACATAATGTACATTAATGCCGAATCAATAAAAGATGGCTCCTCCTTACTTGTGCTTCCCTTCCTGTGTGGCACAAATCACTTCTGCTCCTTATCGCTCCATTATGGGTCTTTCTGGGGTATTTTCTACTTTTTATTTTTTCCTTATTTCACATTCCTGCCTTGCTTTCCTGGTGGGTTGTAGGAAGGGAGAAGCCAACAGGCATGACTTCCTGTGCCAAGCCTATGAGTGTAAACCAACATAGCTGGCACCTGCATTAAATGCTCACTGTGAGCTGAGTGTGTGTTGTAACCTGTGCACTGGGGCACACGGTAAAGCAAGGCGTTGTTGGAGTCACCGCCTTGCTTTTCTCCAGGCATGTGTCTGCTTCTGCGGGCTGGAGCGCCTGTGAAAACACTTACTTCACAACAGCAAACCTTAAATGTGTGTCCTTTGAAATCTCCTACTTTAGATCCATAGTAACTAATGTGATTTAGTTTCAATACAACGTGAACCGTAAAAATAATTACCATAACATGGCGGGGGGGTTTAAGGGGGCTTGAGGTAGCCAGGTTTCAGGGGTGCCCCCACCTCCCCATTAACCAGCTCCCTCTGTCACCCGTCTGACGTGGGCCTGACGTGCCTGTGTGTGTGTGTGTGTGTGTGAGTGCGTGCGCGTGTGCATTTGCATAGCGCATCCCAGGGGGAATTATTTTGGCTTCACACGGCAGCGCGCCAAAGATAAATAAGGGCGGTGCGTTTGTTTGCACGGGGCTCCACTGAGCATGTGTGGGCGTATGAGTGCGTGTCTATGTGAACCCTCCGGTGGCCATGCTCTGAATCGCTACATCTCCACACCCAGAACACAGTGGCAGCCACTGCGAACACAACACTCAAGACAGGAGCCCAGACGCTTTCAGACCCCCCCGCACCACATAAATCATTCAGTGGCAGTGGGGGTGGGGGGTTGACCAGGAAGCCTGTTCTTGGTCTGGCGATGCCTGCCAGGGTCAAGATGCGTGATCACGGCTGCTTCTAAGCCCAAGCCCTCATTCCTTGAAGTCCCTATCTCTGTCATATCACCACAGGGGGCATACTGAGGTGAACACGGCTCCCCCGGAGAGCAGTTTGGCAGCAGAATAGAGAGGGAGAGAGAGAGAGGGAGAGAGAGGGAGAGAGAGAGAGAGGGAGAGAGAGAGAGAGAGAGAGGGAGGGAGGGAGAGACAGAGGGAGAGATCTACAAGGGTTGAAGACATGGCCCACTGGCCATGAGCTGCCTCAGTTTGAGGAACACTTAACCCGCATCACCTGAGTGGTCATGGGTACCATGGGTATTCCCACCACTGTCCGTCATTCATTACCGGTTTATATGGACAGAAAGAGACAATTATCAGGTGAATTGACAGCAGCATGCAGCGCACAACTACACACCTCTGACAGCAGATGTGTGTACTGTAGGTGCCCCTTAGAAACACCTATCTATGAAATATCAATATCGCACTCCTTTCAGTTCCTCCCAAGAAAACAGGTGTTGCTTCATGCAGGTGCTTGCTTCCTAGGGATATGTAGGCAGACCAAATATTAATGTCAAATGTCAACTTTTAAGTGATTGAAGATTTGCCTGAATTGTCTGGATGTGTTCCTAGCCATGCAGGTTAAAAACAACAAATTCAATAAGAACCACCACTCTTCAGGGACTGGTGAGAAAGCTGTCAGTACCTACCTTGAACACTTTATAATTCTCTGAAAACCTCCATCCTCCCCTGCATCTATTGGAAGGACAGGTCCCCTGCCTAACCTAGTTCATTTTGAAGGCTCCTTTGTGGAGCGTGTGCTCAACCGCGGCTCTGTTAGTGTTGTAAACAGGATGCTGACGTGTCCCATTGGCTCTTAAAATTCATCTCAATTCATAGAAGAGGGCCGCTACACCATAGGTGGGCTTCGTTTAAACCTCCAGAATGAGTGGCATTTCTTCTGAACCTCAGGAAATAGACGTGTGTTGGCTTGGTTGGCTGGCTTGACTGCAGTAATATTTCTGTATATGGACCTTACAAGTCCAACTTATAATGAGTTCCTGACAGCTTTGGTTGCCCCAGGCATTTTTTTCTTCTTCTTCTTCTTTTTTTTTTTTTTTTTTTTGGTAATTTTTTTTTTTTTACCTGAGCATTCTGTACGCTAGAAATACTTCACATGCTAACTCACCTTCAGAGTTCAAGGTGTGTAACAGAACCCCTAGGAGCTTTGACCAATGATTCTTTGATCATTCTTTGTCTTTCAGTTTACCCGTGGCCCATGCTCTCACACGGTTCATTTTGTATTGGACCGGCATGCGGCAAACACTGAATAATGTATTGTTGTTGCGGTAGACAGGTGTCAAAACCCAGTGTGAGATTAGTGTGGAAGAATATGGTGTTGAGCTTTGTCTATATACCTCACCCCACTCACAACAAGAGGAGAATTAGTATGTCACCTCTAAACAGAACTTGCTTGTTGCTCATAGAATGGAGTAATTTCCTCAGTGCAATTCGTGTTGATGAATGGAAGCCAATTGAAAACAAGAAGCAGGAAGTGAAGTTGAAGTCTTGTTTGTTTTCAGGTGCCCACTGGCACACAGTGTCATTGTTTTTCTTTTCTTTAAATTGTTATTTCATGCAATTTTATTTCTGGCCATGTTTTTGTTATTTATTTTATATGTTTTGTGTTTTCTTCTTTGCTTTTCATTAAATGTCCATTATGCTTGGTATACATGATGTAAATTACTTTGAATTGCAATGCAGTATGAAAATAATCTTGCCTTGCCCTGCTTAAACTATGTGTGTCTGTGTGTTTGACTGTCCAGGAGGTCTGAAAATAGAGAAAGATCAAACAAAAGATGGCAATACAGTCAATGTCTGTAGCATTACAAAGAAATGTTTGTGAATATATTATCACACTGTTGCAATGGACAAAACCAAGAGCGACTCGAAGTTGGGAGTTTAATGGCCCCGTAACATCAATACCGGTTTGTTTAAGCTTGAGGGAAAAGTTGTAGGTGTAAAGTAGACCGTCTTCTCCGGTTTGCTGGTTATGAAACAGCACACCAGGAGAGTGCTGTTGGGCGGATATGTCTCTTTAGTTCATATTCAGAGGTTCCTGCTTTTATCAGTCTTCGCTGTACTTATTAGTTCCCACTTGCACCTGTGAGCGCTCGTCGAGATCCCAGCCTGTTGGCTTTGTGTTATCTCGTATCCCACAAGCGCGCGCCATTAAGGAGTCGGCCTCGTCTCTGAGAAGCGGCGTCGGTGGCGGGGGCGCACATCAGCTGCAGCAACCCCCCCACCCACATTTTCAAAACACAGAGGTGTTACAAGAGGCGTTGCCTGTCACCCAGCAACAAACAGCTCTTAGACAACCGTTTGAGGCCGCTCTATAAAAAGAAGAGCTCTGCGATGAAGGAAGAGGTGTTGGTGGGAGCCGCGGGGAGGCGAGGTAACCTGCCAGAATCCTCATTCACACCTGTGAGAGACATCCTGTGCTCTCCGGGGGAGGCGACTGGCATCCCGGAGAAGCTAGCCTCGGCTCGGCCTGCGTCTGCTTTCCCTCCCAGCAGGGGGGTGCGCTGGAGGCTGGACTGGCGGCGTGCACGACCACCAAGGCCCCTACGTTCTCACAGGCTGTTATCAAGTTCAGTGGCGACAGAAAAGCTAGTGTAATGCTGCCTATACTGAGAAGGTGCTGAAATATGTATTCATTATCTATAGAGAGGATTATAGATTAGACTTCAGCTACTGCACTATGTCTATAACTCTGTGATAATCTTGTTTTTAGATTTAAAACCTAGTTGGACTTGTTTCCTGTTCCTTGTTTCTGTGACTATATTTAAGTAAATTATTTTAAGAAATCTTATCAAGTGAATTTCACTTACTGCACTGGCAGCCAAACTTGCTTGTTTAGCTTGCATAAGCCAGCTCATAACTAATATTGTTTCACATGTATTTGATAGATATATTTGTTGCTGTGTAAACGCAGTCCTAACCACAGCTCTCATCTCACCATGTTGTATTTATAAAACAACACGTGTTTTATAAATACATGTATGTATTAATGACACACACTGTGCTGTAGGCTATATGCACACATGCTGCACATGTACAATTACAGGTTAGCGCAACTTGCTCAAGGATGCTTAGGCTGGCTGAGGCAAAGATGCTGTACAGGAAGAATAAAAAATATATTTGGAAACTGATTTTATAATGAGTTAGCATAAGGTGGTGTATTACCTTGTATACAAATCAGCCTATGAGATATGGAGATACCTCTGGGCGTATGTTGATGACATCACAGCTGTGAGTGAGCTCTGCTGGACGTACCTCCTGCTAACCAGCCTTTGGGTCCTTTCCCTGCTCATTGGTTGATTGCACATTAACTGGACACATGCAGAGAAGCAGCTGTCACTCTGTTGAGTCACAGAGGTGTACAGCACAGTGGCCCATGGCTGCAGAATGCGCCATCTGTTGCTGTTTTGCCAGGCTTTGTTTGTGGAGCGGTGCAGTCTATAAGCCTCTGGCTTAGTTACTCCGCTGAACTGTTATTCAGTGGAGAGCTTTACTCAGTCACTGCAAGGCATCCCGTACTTTTTCCAGTATATTCATTCACCAAACAACTGAATGACAGAACAATGTGAGCAACCATATGGGGAAGGATTCACGAGCGGATGTTGGCTGGCTCAAAAACCTGAAGTCAAAACTGTCTCCTAGTTAACCTTACCAAATGTGTCACACTGTCCATTCAGAAAGATTTACACAATATACAGTTGATTGATGATTTAGTTGACGACACTTTCTGACTTCACAGTCAAAAGAAATTGTACAATTTTGCCGTGATGCATTCAGTTACATTAACAAACTGCAATAAATTAATCATTGTACAACAAAACATTCAACATAGAGGTTGATGAAATGTATGTATTTATTACCATAATAATTATTATAACTACAGATTTGTTTCAGACTTCATGTTTTGTCAAATGTTTAAATTCTTACTGTATTTTATGCAATACAGTGAGCAATGCAGTTACTGTATGCGAGGAAGTTAATGTTACAATTCACTGTAACAACTTAAAAATGGCCGGCAATATCTACCACCAGTCAAATACCCAGTAAATTTAATGTAAAATGAGAAAGAAGAAAATCCCTATTTCTGCTTGTAATCTGAATCTCAATGAATTCCAAGTAAGGGAGAACCGTGGACATTTCAAAACTCTGTAGGGGTCAAAACTGCCATTTCATGAATCAGAGCACGGACTGCCCAGAGCGAGTGAAACAAAACACAGCCTTCAGACAAACGCCTCAGGTTTAATGCAGAGAGGGAGTAGGAACGTATTGATCTTTGGCATACCAACAACTTCCACTGTCAGCAAAAATTCTATTTCTGGATCCACCGAATTGCAGGAAGCCAACAAGACTTGATTTGTAGTGAATGACATTACATTACCCTGTCTCTTCTCCTGGCCCGGCAATCTATTTCTATACCAGCACTCTAAACCCAATTGCCATTTAAGTTAAATTTAGACTGTAGTGAAACAGTTTGGGGAAAATAAGCAATCAGCTCTCCTCCCACCCACCCTCTGCAATTGTCATATTGTTGTGGATGTTGTTTTACATGCCAGATAATTGGCTGGCCCCTTGGGTAAATCATCAACCCATGTAGCCTTTAAACCGTGTGACAGATTACCTATAGCGTGAATGAATTCTGAAGGTAATGAGTAATGCTGAGCTTCCTGTCAACGAATGGCTCTGCGTAGTGCATGAGTCCACAAGTGAGCGCCAAGACAATTTTAAGTTTGCTAGCAAAAAATAAAAGTAAAGGAAACGAAATGGGAGCGTCAACAACTTTCCGCTCGCTGGTAAAACACTGGCGCCTGTGTGATGCAAGATAGCAGTGAATATAAAGCAAATACTGTACACAAAGCCTTTTGTGTTATTGTGTCACCCTTACAGAATCAGACATATACTCACTTGTCAATGTCTTAGCGAGCGAGAGGCCGTTAGGAAAACGTTTTCATTCGAGCAATAACAAACCTCAGCCAGGAAAAGCTTTTGGTCAACCAGTGCTCCCTGATTAAACTGAGAGTGTGCCTGTCGAAAATGAGAATTTCAGACGCTGCATGATTCATGACAATCATTCACACACACACACACACACACACACACACATGCACACGCACACCTAAAGCCTCTGGGTGATCCCCACAATAAATATAGAGGTTGACACGTGGCTTACTGGTCACCGATGCACACAATTCATGTTGTGGGCGGATTGAACGTGGCCCCACACACCCACACCTGACACCCTCCAATTATGTGTGACAGATGCCTGGCCCGTGCACGCACACATTAATACTGTGGCACGGAATTACAATCTCCTGCTTTCTCATTGTGGGCCCCTCTTTTGTTCTGCGGGTGTACATGACCAGATGTGGCCCCACTACAAATTTAATAAAGCTGTGACTGGCCTAGTAGCACACGTGTGTGTGTGTGTGTGTGTGTGTGTGTGCGTGCGTGTGTGTCTGTGTGAGAGTTTTTTAGTTGTGTTTGTGTGTGTGTCTGTGTGTGTGATAGAGTGTTTGTGGTGTGTGTGCGTGTGTGTGTGTGTGTGTGTGTGTAGAGATTTATGTATGCATCCGTGACATGAAAGAAAGAAAAAATGTGAGAAATCAGGGGCCAAATGTGTCTGAGTGAGTGCGTGTGTGTGTGCATGTGTGTGTGTGTGTGTGTGTATGCGTGTCTGTGTGCATGTGCGTGCGTGTGTGGGCGTTCCGTGTGCATGTACCAATCCAATAGATGAGCCTCTCTTGCCCCTCTTATTAGCAGGCTCCATGTGTCACTGGTTAATCCCCATCTCCCGGGGGACCTTTCCCCTGTCACCCCCCCACCCATCACCACCCCTCCTCCCATTGCTCTTGTCGCCCCCTCATCACTGCCTCCACAGATGGGACCCCCCCTTCCCCCCCCATCCCCACTAGCATACTAATAGCGACCATTGAGGGATTCCGAGGGGGCTGTTTTGCCACAGGGAGTGAGTGGTGTAATGATGCAAGCCCAGGGAGGGGAAAGTGGAGGGCACAGCTCACATACACACACAACCGCTAATGCCGACAAAGGTTTTCTGTTCGCGAGCGTTTTAAGAGCTGCTTTTCAGATTTCCTTAAGTGCCGTTGTGTTCCCACTGTCAGTTTGAATGTAACTGATTTCATCAGATGCCGTGGGTGGATTTTATTAAAGATATTGGAGACACTTTTGATGAAGTTTTGAGTGAGAGCTGAATGGGTTATTATTCACATCTTGGCATTATTAAAGAAATTTCATTCTCAACGGACTGTGGGGGGAATTAATGTGCTGTATAAAGCCTTTGTTATTGTATGCCAGAAAGTTGTGACGGTGGCAAAATATAACTTTCATCGTCGAACCTTAAACACTGCCTACAGCATCTGAAAGAAATAAGAGATTGAAATCAGATGTGTGGGCTAGTAAAGCCCCTAATTATAGCAAAGAAATCATTAAGTATCCCAGTGATGCTGCAGAGTGTACAGCAAACACAGCCTGGAGTCAAAATGCGGGCTGCCACCCTATCTCTAAGCAGAAGTGTGAGGCTGAGACTTCTGAGGAGAGAGGGAAGGTGTTTACGTGGTTTAGGTGTCCTGTTAGCCCTGCTGTTGTCTAATGTTCAGCTGGAAATAAGTGCATATGTGAAACCTGCAACTCGAGCCAGAATACATACTGTATACAAACCACATGTAACAAGATTTAGGCATGAATGATTTAGGCAATGAATGAACAAATGAATACAAATGAATTGTGTTAATTCAATGTATTATTTCCAAAATATGTGTTGTCTTATGTTTAGCTTATGTTTTACTTACAGTTTACTATGGTATATGTTCCTTAACATTGTCCTGCACAGTTAGACAGCATGTTAATCATGTAAATACATCAACCAGAAAAGAGAGATACTGTATATATATCATATATCCATTGTGATGTCTTCTTGGTCAAAATGACCCAAATCACAAGCTCTTTGTGGCAGATAGAAGGCGCTAAACCTAATTCTACAGCTTACACAGAC
>JAODUG010004389.1:0-10612 GCA_027564795.1 Aphredoderus sayanus
CCATCAACTCCGGGGCTTGAACCCACAACCTTCCGGCTGGGAGTCAAACACCCAGACCACTGGGCCATCCTACACCCACAGGGCCATCCTACACCCACGAATGCAATACATTCCACTGAAAGCACACATTACTGGCTGGCAAGCCTAATGTGCTATCTGCTTAACGTACAACCTCCCAGACCTCATTACCACCTGTTCCTGAACAATGCACCTAACTGGAAACTCCCACATTCACAATTGACCCTGAACAATGCAGCATACATGCAAACCCCCACATTACAAACAATTTAAATTTTTTCATCACCAACCACCCTCAAAATATTTGTACAAACAGTATCTGCCCTGTGCAACAAGCAGATATTTAGGCAAACAAACAAAGCCCAGATAAAAAATTTAAAAAAACAATTAACTATATTTGACCTCTAACATAGCAATAACATTGATTTAGAATTATTCAAATCTGGTCTAAACTGAAAATTATAACAAATAACACATTTATAAAGTGGGAATTATCAAATATATTGTATTTCTGTAAGTATGTATCATGTATGTGAACATTTGAGAAGTGTAATGTCTCAATGTAATGTGCAAGGTGCACATGGTATTTGAGTTACCATTAGCACCCAATGTTGTAAAATTACAACAAAGACATAATATGCTAAAAATCTAATGTGATGCATGCAATCCACAATACTTTTGTATTTACAAGAACTAAATGTTCTATCAATCACAAAAAAAATGTATTTCATGGAATTTACTTACTTCAATGTTGATTTAAATCCAGACGACTGAAACAAAAAGAGGAGTGTCCAAAAAGGTTTGGAGGTGGAATGAGTGTGTGGCCTTATGGCCAGACCTATTCACACAGATCTATCCAATGGCATTGTGAGGCAAGACAATAAGACCCATTGGCAATGTGGTTTAAAAAAAAAAAAAAAATGTAAATGTGTTTTTTGTTTGGGAGCTAAAATGTCATGATTGTATAGGGCAACACCGGGTCATACAGGGTTTTAAAAACTTTTGTAGGTATGGGGTCTACATGAGCTAGAGTTGTTACTTTATATATCAGTCTGTATCAGTCAAAGATCTGTTAGTGTCATCCCTATAAAAGTTCCCATAGTTACTTATTTATTACAGGGTTTACTGACGTCATCAGTGATTATAGTGGTAGGAATGCTGGCTCTGATTGAAGTTATTGTGTTATTGAAAACAAAGCAAATTGAGACCTTGTTTATTATCTTGTTAATAGTGGAGAATATAGCTCTAGTGCTTTCAGCATTCTCCGAAAGTATCTTTGAGAAATAATCCAGTCTTAACAGACATAATGCTTTGTTGTAGACATTAAATTATTCTTTGTGTATGTCCCAGTGTGACGACCCTGCCCTTTTTCCTTCAGTTACAGGTTTAGGCTCGTCACTGAAAGAGGAAACACCTGTTTGGCTTGTTTATAAGAAGATCCTGAGTCAGCTTTCAGGCAGGAGTCATGCTATTAGCTCATAGTTCACTATGCCCCCATGGACTTTGTTTGATATATTGATTACTCTAGTTCAGGGGTCGGCAACATTTACTATCAAAAGAGCAATTTTGCTAGCCTCGCGAGACCAACCTGATCGTGCGAGCTTCAGTTTAATTTTGCCACGAGTATCAGTCTGGAAAGGCTAGGGATCATTGCGACTGTAGACCGAGTAGCATCTGAACTTTTCAATCAGCGTCATCGTTATTGCCATGGGTGTGGTTTAGTTGTGACGACAGAGAAAGTGACTTGGAAATGTGAAAATAACAATGGCGGATCCTAAACATCTTAACGTAGATGATGTTATATCGTCAATTTTGTCTCAACTGAAGACTATATCTTCATTGAAAATAGAACAGCATTGAAGGCTTTTTTAGACGGAAAAGATGTTTTCACTCTACTCCCAACTGGTTTCAGCAAAAGTTTAATTTCCTGTGACATCATGTGGTTTGTTGGTCTGAGTGGTTGACAGACAAATGGTTTATCCAATCAACGGACAAGATGTTTATGAAAGAAACCGCCCTAAACAAACAGTTCCAATGGACAGCATGTCAGGTTATCATTTTGCGCCCTCTTCTACTAAAGAAAAATAGTCTGGAGCCTTAAAACATGACACGGCTTATAAACTTTTTAATCTTTTTTAAATTTTACCTTCCCGTATTTGAGTAAAATAAAAATAAAACGTAAATTAATTCTAATTTACACACACAGCAAACTCTAGGCTTCAGACTAAATTGGTGCGTCTTGGAGTAGGCTGCACTGTCTGTTCGCTAAGGATCAGCTACAATAGTTGGTAGTGTAGGTTATCGTTATTGAGTGCCACTGAATGAAGTAGCCTACCAACTCCAAATCCCCTTGTCAGCTATGCCGGAGCCCCTTTTTGGCTATCACTGCTAGCCGTACAACACGTTACACAGTGACACTGTTAAACTACAAAGTAGGCTAGTAAAGAACCATGCGAGACAGCCTGTCTTGGCCAGGAGGAGCAGAAACGCCAGTGTTTTGGAGATCAATAGGTCCTATATGTGCAAGAAGCGTGCCTATAATGTCAATGTAATCTGATTAATATGAAAAACAATGGTCAAATAGCCTATTGGCTTTGGTTTGCAGAAATATGTTCCCTGGTGGAAATATGTTCCCATAATTTTTTTAATTCTACGAATAATTCTGTAGATCTGTTGCAGTTTATCAAAGCTTTTACCGGCTGAGTAGAATGTAAACAGTTCCATTATTGTCATGTGATATCCATGCTTTGTTGTGATTGGTTAAACTCATTTCATCGCCTGGTG
Organism: Aphredoderus sayanus; assembly: GCA_027564795.1. Taxonomy (NCBI): domain Eukaryota; kingdom Metazoa; phylum Chordata; class Actinopteri; order Percopsiformes; family Aphredoderidae; genus Aphredoderus; species Aphredoderus sayanus. The sequence continues at coordinate 2,803 of JAODUG010004389.1, forward strand.
AAAGTAAAAAATAAAAAAACGAGCTTGAAGCGAATAAAATTTTCGCATTTTCGTGTTGCAAACATTCGCGTTGTATGTGTATGCTGTCATTTACTATATGCATGAAATAAAATGCATTTACTATGCATTTAAAATAATTAGCGCTTTTTTGCATTGCTTTTTGGATTTTTTGCGCTTGGTATAAAATTGCCTGAAGGGAGCCAGAACAAGGAGGCTGAAGAGCCACATGCCGCTCCGGAGCCGCGGGTTGTCTGACCCCTGCTCTAGTTAGTCTAGTTAAATAAAGTATAATGGAATAATTATTGAGACATGATTGTAAGTGGTGGCTTGTCTGATATTATTATCTCTATGTTCGTAGTTCATAGTGTATGGTAGTGATGATCAACTTTCCTGGTTACTTTTGTGCTCCTGGACAAGTTCTATATTTCAGTTTGTGCCACCACATTCAATTTGTTTGGAGGCGTATTCCCTGGTAGTTTGAAGCAACATTGTCTACTTTGTGTGGACATGTTGGTTTGTTGTTTTTGAACTGGGAGTTGGCTAGAGACTTTGTCTCATTAGGGGGCATTCCTTGACTGTTAAAGGGGGTTGTCAGCTTGCTGATCACTTCACCCGGTCTTGCATTAAATACTTAATCCATGATGACTCTGGGGTATTGGACGTTGGGTAGCTTGGCTAGATGAAGTTCACCTGTGTTGGAGTTTAGGTGTAATTTATTGGTATTGAGCTTTACTCTTGGGCAAAATGTACACAGTTTATGCAGTGTCCTCAGAAGGACTTACTTGGTGGTTTCACTAAGGATCAGTTAGTGTGTGTTGTGCTTGCTGATCATTATGGAGTATAATTATCTAGCAAGAGTTCTAAAGAGTTGGTTTATTCTTCATTGAAGAAAGAAAGGAGCATTTTTTCTGTTACTCCTACTGTGGTTGTGTCGTGAGCGGGGGGAACAAGGAGGACCCAAGGGCGGAAGCAGAGACACTAAACTAAAACGTATTTATAAAAACTGTTGCGGGGTTATGGTAAAGTCTTATGGTAAAGGGTTGGCAGCCGTGAATGCCGGAGTAGAGTTGAGAGTTTTGGAAGGGAAGAGCGGACGGGACCGCTGGTGAGTGGCGTGTCGAACAGCGAGGAGACGAGCGGACGGGACCGCTGAAGCATAAGTAATGTTGCTGGTACGTGTATCCATAAAGAAACAACGGACTGGAAGTTGGTGCCAGGGTGGAAAGCGTCTTAACCCCTCTGTCCAGGAAGCGGGGGCAAGGAAACTGCATGTGTGTGCGTAAGGTATGTGAAGTTAATACTGATCTTGGCAGCCTTGAGCGTGGTACAGGTCTAACATTTGCACAACAGAAATAATTGTTGTTGTTACAGTATAAGCAGGAGGAAGACCGTGATCGTTGTATTTTAGAGTTAGAGAAGCTGAAACAGGGAGGGAGAAATAGGGAAGCTGAGGTAAAAGTGCATTTACGATATTTAGAATTGGAGAGAGATCAGTTAGATTTGCCACGGTTTGACAAAGTTTCTCCAAGGAGATTGGTAACAGGATTCTACCCAGAGGGCAAGGGGTTATTTTGATGTTGCGGCTTAGGTTAAACTTCTACCTAGATTTACAGAAAAGGATCCCGACACCTTTTTCTTGCCATTTGTAAGATTGGCTGATGCTAGGAAATGGACGGATTCTGACAGGAACTTATTGTTGCAATGTGTTCTGACTCAAAAAGCTCAGGAGGCGCACTCTTCAACTGATTTGGATAGTAGCTGCCACATGATTAAAGAAACTATTCTGAAGGCTTATGAGCTTGTAGATGTTGGGAAGGATGAGGAGTTTTGCAGTCCTGATGATTGTATATTACATGGCAGTAATATAGTATTTGGGAAAATTAGAGTCTATGTTAAGTAATGTGCCTGGTTCTAATCATGTTGGATTAGTACATTTTATTTAGGAATTTCCTTCTTTATTTTCAGATATGCCATCTACAGCTCACTGGATTGAGCATGATATTGATGTTGGGGGTGCCCAGCCTATTCGACAACATTTCTACAGAGTGTCACCAATAAAACTAAAACAACTGGAGTCATGCTTGCAAACGACATTGCTGTTCATTCTTTTTCCAGTTGGTCATCACCTTGTTTGTAGGTAGATAAACCTGATAGTAGTTTTAGACAATGCACAGATTATAATCCGTGAATAAAATCACTAAACCTGATTCCTATCCTTTACCCTGTATGGAAGATTGTGTAGACCAAGTGGGAGATGCAAACTATGTAAGCAAGTTTGATTTTTTAAGTTTGAATTTTAAAGTTATTGGCAGGTCCAGTTGACTCCTAATTCACATGGAATTGCTGAATTTATCATTCTGTCTGGTTTATACTCGTACAATGTTATGCCTTTTGGTCTTCGAAATGCCCCAGCTACCTTTCAATGTCGAATGAAAGGGTGCGCTGTGTTTTTGGATGATGTTGTGATCCATAGCAACACATGGAAAGAACACATGGAACACATTTGTGCCTTTTTCACCTGTCTAGAATGGGCCTGTCTCACCATTAATTTTTGCAAAGTGCGAATTTGCCAAAGCAACCGTGACCAATCTGGGTAAGGTGGTTGGACGAGGTGAGGTAAGACCTGTTAGAGCATAAGTGATAGTTATTGACCATTTTCCCATTTCTGCAACCAAGAAGGAGCTGGCTAGGTTTTTGGGAATGGTTGGCTACTATAGGGGATTTTGTAACAACTTTTCAACTGTGGTTGCTCCAGTTACAAATTTGCTTAGTTTACAAGTGATTTTTCATTGGTCGCCTCTGTGTGATAGAGCTTTTTGTGATGTCAAGGCCCTTCTTTACACTGCTCCTGTCCTGAGCTCCGCGGTTAGATTAGCCTTTTAAGATGTATGTGGACGCTAGCAGTAAGCCTAGTTTTCCTCCATTTTCTTTCAGCTGACTGACAATCTTTTCATACCATTAACATTGTTTTTATTTAACCATGGGTATATTTGGCTAATGGACCTCTTTTTGGCCTTTAGTTGAACAGCAATGTATAGAGCGTAAGGCATGGTATTAAAGTTTTCAACCATGTCATTTAAAGAAAAGTCATAACAATCAAATTATCTGATAATATTATAAAACTTTGTTTCAGCATTATCATATAGCAATATCTTTTTAAAGCGTTCTTTGCAGTTCCAAAAGATATTGAATTTGTAAATAAACGTAATCCCCTGGTTGAGGCATACCGATGTCAGCCATGAATTCAATCCAAGGCGTCTGCTAAATGCTTATATTCCTTTGCTTACTGTTGGAATAGAGCCAGAAATGAGAACACGTTTTGAATCATAGTTGCTTATTTTATCCAGCAGCAATGGATAATTGCCATAAGAAAAGGTGTAATTCCATTAATACAAATGTGTGTCTGTTGGATAGCCTTTGTTGGCTTGGCTAGAACTGTAGCTGCTACAGAGTCAATGAATTTCTCACTCACACTGATTTCATGCAGTGTTTCAATCTTCTTTTCAAGCTGCATTATTCTCTCAGCCAATTGTTCACAGTTCAGCCATGTTTTTGCTCGGTTTGCAAATTAGTCTTTTTGTAGTAGAAGCAAAATTATTCACAAGACCTATGAAAATGTACTGAAAAAATATTACAACTAGTTTAAATTCCAGCTTGTGTGGTGATATTTTGTGAGTCAGTTTATGATCAACCATATGTTTGGTCTCTGATGTGCTGGAACTTTTGGGGCAATTAAATCCATACATACATGTCATTACTCTCTTCATCCCTTTTGGGATTCAGAATATTTAAATTTTTACATACACACACACATTTAAATTCAGAACATGTCACACATTCTAAATTTAAATGTCACTGTGAGCAAAGTGTGATTGCTTTTCCATTAGACAGAGACTTATTGCTGTGTATTCTTGGAGGTAAGGTACTACTACACAAGTTTTTTGTATTTCACGATTGTCACCATATCAGACTGGCGAGATATCATATGTCGTCGGGGAGGAGGGGTCAAGAAGCTGTCAATCATAGCTGCGAGTTCACAGTTCGCGTTGCAGGTCAAGCATTTGTAAATAATGGTGCTATGTGTGATGCTGGGGATTTTATGTTCATAAAAAGAAAAGAGTTGACTCCTATGTGTTCCTGGGTGTCACACATAGGAGAGTATAGGCTGTCTATCCTTCAAAGGGAACTTGAGGTAAAGAACGTCGTGAGGTGTCGCAGATGGCTCATAGTCTATGTTAGAATGTCACACTATATGTAGTAACGACGCCTGTCATCGCTCCCGGCAAGCCACGTCCTGACGCTGAAAATGCGTCGGTCATGACCGAATCAGGTCAAAATCTACCTGAAATTGTGTAGTGTGCACCCGGCAAAACTTGGAAGCACACAAACATGCAAATGGTTAAGAAATGAAAATAGGGCTATGTGAAAGATTATTGTTGCGTATATCAACACATTTTAGGGATCTTGGTGGAATCCTGCAGTTGCTCCTTCACTTTGAATCTGCAAATGAGCTGTTTTATCTGCGGAGCCCTCTTTCTTATAACTTGGCAAATCCGACATTATAATAGCAATCCGCCAAGATTCAAGTGTGCCAAACTTTTTGAATGGAATGGAAGATAACACTGTGATTGGTTTATTGTATGTTAATGCCCAATGTAGACTGTTACCTTCCCGGTCTATAATGTCCATAGAAGGAAAAGAGACAGAGATGCAGGCGAATTAGAAAAATGCTTACTTGTTACGTAGAAGTGCTCACAGTTTGTTTGGTAACGCCCCTATGGGAATATGACCGTCCATAATCATAGTATTCAGCAAAACAGGTTATACAAGCTACAAAGGAAGTGAAGTTGATTGTCAGTACGCAAACCATAAGTAAAAGTTAAATGTTCACTTACAGATTTTCAAATCTGTGAACCTAGCTGTTGATAACTGGTAGGCTACTTGTAGCATAAACACAACTTGAGTCGTAATTTGTCCACGACAGTCAGCACAGCATGAGCGTGCATGTGCTGTCACGGTTAGAAGGCAAGGAAGACCCAAAAGCACGACGACCAGGCAAGATACTAACAAAATTAAAATCATAACAGACAGGCAGGAAACAACGATCCAACAAAGACAAGAACACACACAAGGGCTTGAATACAAGAAGACAAAACATTTGACAGGGAACAACGAGGGACAGGTAAAAACAATAAACAATCAAGAGGCAGGGGCAGAGACAGCTATAACATGGACTGAGGAAAAGGAACACAGGGAAAACAAGGACTGGAACAAGACTAACATTGGTGTGGACAGCAGACAGGGAAACACAGGCCAACAATAAGATGGGGCGAATTGCAGATGTGACACGTGCACAACATTAACTACATTATATTAACTATTCTTCAGTAACAGTAAACTGATTAGAAATAGGCTACTTTATTTGGACAGCATCTCTCGTTGATAAAGACTCACACTCAAAGGTATACCAAAAAGTGATCCCTTGCCAAAAAGTGACTGCTGTCCGCTGGAGCACGATTTACAGCTGCTTTTATCTGGCTCAATGATCATACAGTATACAGTATCATACAGTATAGTGCAAAAACAAGTAATTTTATGTCCTTTATAGCAAAGACAGACTATCTCTTTGTTTAACATTTCTTGTTTAACCAGATAATCATTAATTGTGATATGTTGACCAAAGTGCTTGCAGTAGTCATAGGCTAATCTGCTTCATTATCCTACTAGCGGGCAAGGACGGCTACGATTTTGTGATGAACTAAAAGTTAAGGTAGCTTTGTGAGACCATTCTGATCTTGCAAGCATCAGTTTGACCTCGCCGTGAGGATCAGTCTGGAGAGGCAAGCAATCCTTCAAATTCTTCAAACATGTCCCCAGTCAGCATTGTACTGGTAGCTACGGGCATGGTTTAGTTGTGACAACAGCAAAAGCAACCCGAAAAAAACGGTGGGGTAGTGCAATATAACTCCTAGAAAAAGCTGTGTAAACTAGAAAAGGGCTTCTTGTTCAAATGAATATGGTTGCATCACTGTGTCAGGTAGCATTTTCTCTGACACCTCAACAACAGCAAAGCCGTAGCCTTATGTCAGCACCATAGACCACCAGTTCCCGACCTCAATCCACATGCATGCAGAATAAAAAACAAAAGGAATTTATATTTTTGTTTTAGACATTTTTATTATTATAATTGTTAGCATGTTTTGCTACGGGTTTTGGCCCTCTTCCTTGGGGGTGGTCGTCTGGGGGGGCGGGCCTGCACTCAGGTGGGGAGGTGACGTCTGGCTGGGTTGGATGGCTGTTGTCCCTTGTTCTCCCATGTTCTCTCTCCCTGGCGTTGGGGAGCTTCCCGGCACGGTTCTCGGCTGCTCTCCCTAGGGACGGGGCATGGCTGTCCCCGGGACAGGGGGTCTCGGGTCCTTTGAGCTTCAGGGGAAAGGCCTTGATTCTGGGGTTCTTGCCTGCCATTTGCTGGGGTCGGTGCAGCGTGGTTGTAGCATCCCACCCTCACTTACAAATACATTTTGTAACAGGCTTTTGCACGCACATATATATATATATACACAGACACATTCACAAATAAGTAACCCTTATACGCCAGCAGCAATTGAGCTTGATTAGACTGTGATGCACAGGGGTTTAAGTTGTTGATATGTTTTGTCTTGGTCTTGGTCTAACCTAAAAAAAGGGTTAGGTTAAAATTAGCCTAATAATTAATAATAATCTTATTATTATTTAGTATTAACCCTCCCATTGTGCTTGGACAAAAGAAGGGTTAATAAAAAATCTAATTAAAATAAAAAAAATAATTGTTAGCATGTTTTAATTAATATATAGCATTTCCACTAAAAGTATAATTGATTTTGCGCTCGTTAATAAGCCGGCTGTAGCTCATGCATGAGAGATGCATGAGTAACTGCAGGCATGAGCATAGGACTATATCACATGGTTGTTGCCTCATTACAAATAATACTCCAAATTGGCTTTATTGACATTATTATAAATAATGTATGTACAGTACATAAGCAAGAGAATATAATGAAGCACTATATGAGCCAAGTGTGGCACCTGAAAATAAATTTGCGGATCAGTCAAACAGGTAATGAATTTATGGAGTGTGTATTACAGCCAGTTCTTCCAGGTACAGTACCAGAACGCGATGTGGAAGAGGCGGTAAGGTGTGCAGTGGCTTGTTAGATTTAAAGCAACAGTCACTGAAAGCAACTGTTAAATGAGAACATGAAAAGAAAATTGTAATACGGTGCAATTCCACATAATCTATGTGGTATTTTCACTTAAGCATGTCAAATACATTGCATTGAGACCTCAATGTCAACTATGTCATGTGGAAAGGGGCATGAAATGTCCGCTTTCAATACACAGGTACTGTAGACTAGACAGGAAAGACAGATCATTGGACAAGAACAACAAGGGGCCTGCCATCTGGGAATCTGGGTGAGAAGACTCTAAAGAAACATATTATAGGATGATGGGCACTTTCTACTTGGAAATCCACCATATGTCATCCCAGGTCCCAGTTACTGTAACTACCGACCTGCACATATGCAAGATGGAGATATCCACTGCTTAAAGCACAGCCTCTAGCAGTGAGAATGAAATAGATCAGAACACAAGGAAAACACAGACTACAGGTATAACAAGAAGGATAGACAGGAATATGAGACAGACAACACCAGCCCATTACACTATGACCTTACACTTGTATGAGACAACAGTTTAACCCTCATAATGTCCTCTGGGTCAAAATGACCCAAATCACTAGCTCTTTGTGGCAGATAGAAGGCGCTAAACC
>JAODUG010004390.1:0-30236 GCA_027564795.1 Aphredoderus sayanus
AGGTTTAGCGCCTTCTATCTGCCACAAAAGCTAGTGATTTGGGTCATTCTGACCCGGAGTACATTACAAGGGTTAAGGCACACACACGCACGAGCGCACGTGCACACGCATGCACACGCGCACTCACGGCTTTGACACAGAAATGGATTGATCTTTTCCTAATTGATTGGATAGAAAGGTTACTGCGGGCCTAGGCTTAGTTCTGATAACACTATGTTCAGTGTTGGGCAGGTCTCACACAAGGACTCAAATGAAAGGTCAGCCAAATAAGAGGCTAACAGGTCCAAGGCAGAGTTGTGGTAAAAACCACCTTTGTTGAGTCCAAAACCAGTCCAAGACCAGGACACTTCGAGTCCAAAGACGTTCGAGCTTAAGTCAAGAGGTTTGAAACATCCAAATGAGTCAAGACCATGCAAGACAGGATTAAAATCTTCAAGGCCACTTATCTGTTCATATTTTTTGTGTGATGCTATAGAGACAGTATATTGTACACTTTAAGATGATCATTTTGCACTATTATTTGTTATGATCAATGATACAATGATGAACAGCAATGAACAACTCAACAGCTGGACTAAGTTGAGTTCAAAGAATATTTTACGAATAGTCTCGTCAAATATTCTGAGACTGAGATAAGTCCAAGACAACAGAAAAAGCACCTTGAATCCCAAACCAAATTTGACTACAGCCCTGGTTCAAAGATGTTTAAGCTCTTTGTCTGCATAAGTCTGCTGATGGTTCTATATACAAACTTGTGGGTGCTGACCTCCCATAAGGAATTCAATAATATAGAGATATGCTCCTCAGATATCAGGAGTAGATCAATATGACGTTGAATGTGTATGTCTGCAGGCATACAGCAAAGAATTATATTGTATTGGGTCGAAAGACTAAAACGTTTTGGAATAAATATTCAGCCATGTTTGGAAGCAAGTGTTCTCAACATCACCATGGCTCACAATAATAATGTTTAATAATAAGACCAAATGTATTTGTTACTGTAATTCAATGCCTATGTGAGCATACACAAACAGGGATCTCACTCTGTTTCTCTATCCCACTTGTCTTATCTTGTCTGTGTGTGTGTGTGTCTCTTTGTGTGTGTGTGCACGTGTGTGTGTGTGTGTGTGTGTGTGTGTGTGTGTAAACATTTCAGCAGATCACTTTATCCCAAGAGAAAATGTACACTGAATCTCAATGTTGTGTGTTTTTGTCTTGGGCCAAACACTATTTGAGGCATAGCTGGTGCAAATCTCACAATACATGATCTCCAATTATTAGTCTAAGCCTAATATTGAGAGCAAGGTGGTTCAGATATACATTTGAAAATGTAAATATACTATATTATTCTTATAAAATATTATAACTGTTAGGTAACAAGAACTGCAACAAGAACTGTTGTTCTTGTTGCTCATACCTTTAGCAACACATTTTAAATGCTTGAACTTCTTTTACACTGAACTCAACCAAGACCAAAACAATGTATTATTTCTGCAAAATTTTCAAATGCTTTCACACTGTATGTCAGAACAGATATCATGTTCTAAACCTAAATTATAGGCTAAAGTCAAAGTGAACAGTTGTTCATATTGTGAATTGAAACACAAATATATCCCCTGTAATGTATTCCATTGCTAATGATTAACAGCTTATTGAAGTTACAGTATGCAAATACATCCAAGCTGATTCCCATCTACAGCAAGTGCTGAGGTTCTTTCAATTGCATGATCATATGGTATACAGTAAAAGAGGACCTCGTTAGGCCAATCTTGTATGGAAAATTAACAATATAGAGCAACACAAAGAAAGTAAGAAAACTGCCTGCATGAGGGAGAGGAAGATGAGTACCAAGACAAGGGAGAGGAGTGGAAGTTACAGTACCTGTAGAATGCATGGTGGATGCCAAATGGTAAATGTTATATTTACCACCTTGACACTTGATGAAGAGTTAGCGGGGTATGAACTAGTGACTTCTCTATCAACTGTCGCCCTGCTCTACCCACTGGTCCACTGTCACCCCAAGCCCAAAGGCATCCAAAACAGTTTTCCCAAAATGCCTTGCCAGAGAAGATATCAGGTGTGATGTGGATGAGAACATGTGGCCAACTACAGAAGACCAGGCAGATAAGCATATTCGTTTTTTCTCTATTTTTTACTGTATTCTTCTGTGTTTTCTTCTGTTATAACTATTTTGTATTGTCACATACTGCAATACTGTAAAAGGCAGCTATAGTGCATATTTTTCTTATCTTGCAGTAATGACCTGTTACACATACCGTAAGGCCTTTCTTTGCTGCAGCAATTCTGGCTTCTTTTTTTCATAAACTGTGCATTCTATAAAGCTACTCTGAGATTACAAAAGCCATTTTGTAATTTTTTGTATTGAATTTCTGCAGCAGAAGAAACAAAGTGCATAATGTTAGTGTTTTTTATGACACTGTGCTATGATTAACTGACTGTTCTTGTTGGAGGAGAACATGTCTTTATGTTTTGGTAGACATACTGTAGTGTATTTTGTTACTTTTGAAAATAAGTGTTGGAGTTTACTTTGCGTGTGTCATTTTGAGCATGTAATTAACTGTTTTGCCAATTGTGTGTTGTAGGTGTGTTTGTGCGTTAAGAGTTTCTAAAAATTGTCAAAAGTATTGAAAAAGTTGCGAAAATTGCGATTGGTAAAAATTAAACTATCAGAGCAACATCTTATTGAAAATAATAACAAACCATCTTTGGCTCACCTGTTGTACAAACATTTTTCACATAATCTCTAACCTCCAACCTGTTATTTGTGTGTGTGTGTGTGTGTGTGTGTGTGTGTGTGTGTGTGTGTGTGTGTGTGTGCGTGTGTGTGCGTGTGTGTGTGTGTGTGTGTGTGTGTGTGTCTACTGGTGCACAACTGAGCAGACTGGAATGAATGGAAATGTGTGAATGCCAGAACGAGACATGATGTCTCAGCGTTGATTGGAGTTAAGACAGGCACAAGGGGTGGTCTCCAGCCTGTCTGTCTCCCACCCTCTTTCTCTCTCTCTGTCCACAGCAAGGGACTGCCTTGGTAATCCTGAAGGGGAATTCCTATTGTTCATTAGGCCTTTAGAAATCACTGGCTGTGTGGGTGGTTTGATCTCTCCAACATACAGATTTGGATCATTGGACTTAATAGGTGGTTTGTTGTGCCATTATATGTACAGCATGTGTATTGGTGAAATTATATAAAGTACGGACTATACACTATTGAAAGGTACCAGTCTACTGGGCTAGTCTCCTCTGGTCTACAAAACCACAAGACGCATTCCTCTGCTATGAATATTGGGGAAAAGGTCACAAACTCCACTCCAAATCAGCACTGGCCTAGGTATTCTTTGTTTCCTAGGAACTCTCCCTTGCAATTGCTCACACTATGAGCACATTAACTCACAAAGATGTGCACATAATATGAGCACACACAACCACACTCCAAAAATGACTGTTTACAGTTTTGCAAAAGAAACTGCAGTGCAAAACACAATTGATGACCACTAGAATATACTGTCTATTGTATAAAGGCTGACCTGACACATAAAACAATGCAGTTTCTGTAATTCCATCTGATGTTAGTGTTTTTATGACACTGTGCTATGGTTGACTGACTGTTCCTGTTGGAGGAGAACATGTGTGTGTTTTGGTAGACATAGTGTATTTTGTTACTGTATTATCGGTATTGTATTTTGAAAAGCAGTGTTGGAGTTTAGTTTGTGTGTATCATATTGAGCATGAAATTAACTGTATTGCCAATTGTGTGTTGTAGGTGTGTTGGTGCATTAAGAGTTTCCAAAATTGTCAAAAGTATTCCTGTGTAGTAGGAAGTTAAGTCATATCACAAAATTATTTGTAGCTATTTCAGGTTGTGCAAATGACTCATGATGCAAAGACAAAATGTTTATATTTTGAGCCAATATTTATAGTCAACAACAACTATAGGTTTAGTGTACAGAGGAAAATTAAGAGCCCCAGTGTTTGTCTATGGATTTATTTTGAAAAGCATTCTTAGTCTAACCCAGAACATTAGTGAGGATAATTTCTAAACAACGTTATTATTATATTAGCTACCGTACTAAACAGTATTTAAAATGTTTTACACAAACTGGCATTATGCCATTGAAAAAACAGTTCTTGTTCTCGTTCTTGCATTGCTAATATCATGGCTAAACAGGGGACATAATCATAATTAAAAATCATTATCTAAAATTATATGCATAGAAAACAACAGTATCAATTATGCTAATGCGCAGTCCAATAAGTAGCAACGAAGCATTTTCATAGCATTCCTATTTTCTTCTAGCAATTGCTGTAATATAAATACATTTTGTGTAATAAGCCAACTGGTTTCTTTCTCATATCCCTGAGAGAGCGTCTGCTGTGACCGCACTAATTGCTTTACAAGCAATTATGTGGGTACATCATTGGGGATTTTGAGTATAAAAATATACTTAAAACACATGAGTCGCACGTGTCTAATCATAGATTAATGTTTAAAGAGTGTACATTCAAAATGTGTACTATTTACTATGATACATGGAGTATACATTGTACTACCATTTTGTCTCAAATTGTAAATATGAAACAAAGTAATTTTAGTTTTACTTTTAGAGCTCAGGAATACGATAACATAGGCGAATCATTGTGCAACACTGCCATCTGCTGGTACAGAAGTAGAAACATTGTAATTAATTTATTCCGTTTTTGAATACATATTCACACCTGATTTATACCTATTAAATAAAACATAATAATACTATATTGCTTATTCTTGTTCCAAGAGATTCCTATAAAAAATTATACATTATAATTTAAAACTATTACACCTTACATTTTTGCATAATGTATGAATTATTAGCGAACACTTTTTGTGTAGTCATTGTTACAATATGCCCAATGCAGGCAAACAGCATGTATACCAATATTTCTCAGATGGCATAAATATAAAATACAATGATGCATGCAAATGTTTGTTTGTGTAACTTGAGTTTAAGTAGAGATATGGCTTTTAAATGCCGCATAGGATAATTCCATGAATTGTGGCACTGTCTCTTTAAATAGACGTCTTTACACTACGCATGCGCAAAAACTGTTTAGTTTTCTTCAACCTGGGGAACTGTCTAGTGTCGCTGCGCTAGCAAATCTATCGCCTGTGTTTAAAGGAAATTTTAAAAGACCAAAAGATGGTTTTTCCGCAAAAGGATTACACCGAGTCAATACGACACAGTGATGTCAGGAGTTACGCGTACGTTTTGGCGTGTTAAGATGGCTGGCGAAGAGGCCAAAAGGATTAAAAACATTTCAAAATGTTTGCTCCAAACACCCGATCGGCGAGAATAGCGTAGCAGTCCCCAGATCCATGTTGACTGCGGCAGCCTTCCCACTGGTATCACATCTTACAACAATAGAACACCTTTGCTCTTTTTGGACAATATAGTGTTGTATTTTACCGCCTTGTGGATGGACTATTATGTTAAAATGTATAATGTTTTTTTCCCCTTATGTGATGGATTGTTTACAAGATAAAATGGCAGCTGAAATGCTATTTGTTTGAGAATGGACTTGAATCAATGCAGTAACGTCACTTAGTATAGGCCAACTGGCTGGTGCCTTTCCTCTTAACAGTATCTGACGTTAGGTTATATCTAATTGATGCGCTGGTCATTTAGATTCGTCCACCAAGAGGTGGGGTAAGGGCGACCACCACACGCGCACACACAAACACGCACACACACACACACGCACGCACACATCGCACTACAATGTGTGAACACTTTTAACAATATTTGATCAAAGCCTCAGAACTTATGGCCAGGTAAACCTTAAATCGAGTATGCATAACGATAACGCTCAAAGAATGCAGGACTTAACAGTACTCTAGAGTGAATAGTTGTAATAATTGAAACAATCTGAGAAAGCTAGGCAGCTGCCAAAGACTCGAGGCCTTAGTCTTTGGACTAAGCTGAACTTAAAAGAATGGATCCAAGAGGGACTTGTAAGAAAACATTATTTATTTTTGGAACGAAGCCGTTTGTCCCATATCGCCTGTTTAGTATAAACAGACTCTTGGTGGTCTCTATTTTGTTCTACTTTGTACTTTTCACACACGCCTCCCCGGCGAAACCGTGCGACAAGAACTGCCTTTCTGGAAGGTGTATCAATGGATCATGCATCTGTGACCGTGGATGGGTTGGAGACCAGTGTCAGCACTGCCAAGGGAGATTTAAGTAAGTGGATATAGACCATATAGAACTATAGATACATACACAGTCTGTCGCAATAGTATCTGATTAACAACATAGAGTAACTAAACAATGTCGCAATATTATTTCCTAATCGAGAAATTACCTACAAAACAGCCTGTGGTTTCCTGTGAGGTCATTTGCAAACTGTTAAAACCTATTATTAAAACCCATTTAGGCTCTGGCATGAGGTCTACTGAGAATGTTTTATTTGTATGATTTTTTAATTATGTATTATAATTGATCTTATTTTAATATTGATTGATGTATTGTGTTTTGGATCATTCAGTATGTGAGAATACATTGGTTAAAAACACCTTCCTGCTTTGATAAACAACATACATATATTTCAAATACAGTAGTTGGAGTGTTGATGACTCACATTGAGTACAGATGTGAGTTAACTTTTATTAGAGACATTAGTTTATTTAAAATGTCCATATCTCCATATAAGGAGTTTAGCCTTTTTAATCTTTTTAGCCTATAGACAGAGGGACATAACTTCAGGATGTTGTAACATATCTAATGCCACATTCTGGCTGTACTGTATGTTGCTCATTTGAAGAACATTTGTGGGAAATGTGTTTCACACAGTAATATATTTAAAACATCATTGGCAGGTTTTTGAACAGAGTGTTGTGTTTGCATAGGCCTTGTGTTGCTTCAAATGTATTATGTTGCTTCCCTATGTTAATCTAGAGGACTGGATACAATTTTATGAAACTGGAGAATGGTGATTTGAGTTCAATGCATAGGCCTATTTCATAGTAGACATGTTTTTAAACAATTATAAATGCTGTAATCATATTTTGAGTTTAATATTGAATTGGACATAAAACACATTACTCTACAGTTCATATGGTTTAAGAATACAGTATGATTGTGCAGTCTTTATTGTTAACGACATTACAAATCATTTTAAGAAGCTACACAGTTAAATACTGTTACACAAACACCCATGTGAGGGTAGTATTTTATAGTAAAGAAAAGAGAGCAAATTAACTTGAAACGTGATTGTGTACATTCTACTTTCAGGTTGACAGAACCATCAGGATACCTCACAGATGGTCCAATTAACTACAAGTTCAAAACAAAGTGTACATGGCTTATTGAGGGCTAGTAAGTACTTTAAATTGGTATACAAAAATTGCTATGCAATGTAGGCAAAATTGAGAGTGCAATACTGCTTGTACAGTAAACTGTAATTCATTCTAATAATGGTTTCACAGAACTGCGTAGCTTACTATTCCAATGTTGAAGTTGGACATGTTTTATGCTTATGTTTTGTATTGCATTTGTATATTGGTATGACATATATACCATATATGTAAAAGCTATTGTAATAAAATCCACATAGCATGAAGAATGTTTTTTCAAATGCCTAATTCTGCGCACAAAATTAGAAGCTCAGCTAATTTTGCTAGTTTAAAAACAAGGCTGACACCAAAGTCTGGACTTTAATTCTTGTGTTTGCCTCTTTTTCAGTCCAAATGCAATTCTGCGGTTAAGGTTTAATCACTTTGCCACAGAATGTAGTTGGGACCATATGTATGTATATGATGGAGACTCAGTATATGCTCCTCTGGTTGCTGTTTTCAGGTGAGTGATTAATAGGGAAAATGTTAGATATTTAGTGTCATTGTGGTGACATTATTACAGTATATCAAAATGCATTAGACATACTGTTAATTTAGTAGATAAGTAATACTGTCTTCACTGTCACATTAAAACAATGTTATGTTTTCAAATAAGACACTTTAGCTTAAACATACTGTAGGCTTTTAACGTTGGGGTGCTGTAAATAATTTGGCAATTATTCTAATGTATCATGATTATTGTTGACTTTGTCTGGCATTGTTAGATTTCTGCAATTGTTTCCCCATTTCTTTGTGGTCACCCTTTAACATCTAATTTACTAGTAATAACTTTTAAAAAATTGTAATTTTCTGTTGCGGAAGCAACCACATTTTCTATTCTACACATGTTTTACCCTTTTTGTTAATTAGAGAAGAATGGAATGTCTAGTATATTTTGTTCAGTGACCTCAAAAAAATATTATTGGATCTAGCTCTAACAATACAGTGTCAGAGTTATGAATTTGACTGTTTGTCAATAGCATTGAGGAGTGAACCTCTAAGTTTGGTAAAAATTGATAAAGCGCATCCTAGCCTTTCCTTTCCTTTTTCTCCACAGTGGTCTCATCGTTCCAGAAATACGGGGGAATGAGACAGTACCAGAGGTGGAGACAACATCGGGCTATGCACTACTACATTTCTTCAGCGACGCTGCATATAACCTGACAGGGTTTGAGATCTTTTACTCGTGAGTATCCAGACCAGACGTGTTTGGTGCTAGTCTCGGAGAGCCGGCCTTTACTAGTGTAAAGTCTAGGACACAGTGTTGGCTAACCGAATCAAGAACTGCCTACTTGACCAGAGCTATTTTGTTTGACATGCGTGAAGACAAATTGCATACTGTAACTCACCAAGTTGGGTGTTAAACTTGTACTGAGGAATTCTTTGAGAAACGTAATGATGCGAGTCTGGCTTTTTGAAGCTCTTGTAAACCTGTTAAAAATAATCAGAGTGAAATTAGTAAATAAAGTATTGCACTAGCGTCGTACCAGAATTCCACCTACACACTTGTGAGTGACAATGCAAGCAACGTAAACCTACTACCCCTAGAGCTTACAGGTGTCAGACGTTCAGTACGGGTTGCTTACTGTATGTGACATAGTGCTAATGGGCAAAAGAGGCTTTGGTGCAGGCCCTTTCCACAGAAACTGTGACTATTGTCCAATGTAAGTCCCGTTTGGATAAAAGCGTCTGCCAAATTCTGTAAATGTAAGAAAAACCTCATATATAATATATTCCAGTATTACATTCTGTGCTAGCAGTGGTGTCATAAACAAGGAATGGTGGTTCCCCTCCCAGGATCAACTCTTGTCCCAACAACTGCTCGGGCCATGGGAAGTGCACCACGGGGAACTCCATCGCCAGCCGCGTCTACTGCGAGTGCGACAAGTACTGGAAAGGCGAGGCCTGCGACATACCCTACTGCCGGGACAACTGTGGGAGCCCCGACCACGGCTACTGCGACCTCACCGGCGAGAAGCTGTGTGTCTGCAATGACAGCTGGCAAGGTGGGAGCTGTCGCCGCCCAGCGCACGTGCGTGTGCGTGCGTGTGTGTGTGTGTGCGCGCCCGTGATAACCCCCACCGTTATTCCTCCTGGTATATATATTAACGTTTTGCTTTAAAGGTGGAGTCAGCGAATGCATTTGAATACACTTTTTGTCAAATTCAGCGTGTGCCTCCTCGCGGTCTGCTAGCTGCCCATTATGTGTGCGCCCTGGAACCAATAGTCTGGTGTTACTACACAGTTAGGGAGGGCACGGTTACTGGTTTCACCATAAACCGTGGTCAAATTCCAGATGGTTAGTATTACCATTCCAAATATGAAATATAATTAAAACTGTGTTTTATTACCGCGCTGAAAAACCCAGTCTGCAGCTATGTTCAGCATGTAACATACAGTAGTTTGTTTTGCGTTAACAAAAACATGGCCTGAAGGCACTTCTTCAGTATGATGCAAAACAGCTCCGCAGATCAATTTGAACAATATCGTGATAATACAGTCATTATAATTGTGATATTACATTTTCATACTGTTTGATCTCTATACACAACACTGACTCTGTAAATGGGAATACAAACAGTGTGGCGCAGACCACACAACACTTTCCTGGGAGCACCCTATGGCATTGAAGGGAGAGGTGTTTTTGTTTTGATCAAGTTCAATTATCAACAATCTTGTCCAGAATTACTGACTATGCCTTTAAGTCACTTCTGTAGCAGTATAAGGTAAAACCTGTGTTCTGTTGCCTTTTCCTGGAACCTGAAATTGCTATTTTAGTAGTTCAGCATTACACAGGTTTACAAGATGACTCTTGTCATAATCTTTGCCCTGTCCTGGCTGTGAGTCAGGCTCTATAGCTTGCCTTGTTTACTTGCAATGGGCCAGGAAAGAGAGAGAAAACGAAATCAATTGTTCTGTGGAAATGTTGAGCCGCGGTAATGTTATATTCTACATTTATGGGGATTAATGCATGTATGGGGATTAGTATTTAAATTATTGAATGATGTCTAATGATTTTAAACGTAAAAATATTTCTAAAATGGTTTTCATCACACTGGGGAATTGATGAATAAACCATAAGCGGCGGGCGTAACTGCGAACTGCAGCTTTTCGCGACGACAATTTACCGACGTGATAATGAGTCATTTAGCAGACAAACGGGAACAGCTGTGTTGCATTGTGTTGAGGTGGTAATTGGCGACAGGTTGATGCACTCTGTCAGCACACCAGCACAAAGGCCTCCAGCCAGAAAGCAAGGAAATCTCTCTCTGCGATGGGTGAAATGTTGAGGGATTTCCTTGTTCCCCCCCTGGATTGACTGACTGCCTGTCCTGTATGCCACCACAGGTCCAGACTGCTCTCTGACGGTGCCTTCCACTGAGTCCTTCTGGGTGTTGCCCAGTGTCAAGCCCTTTGGGACATCTCTGGCTCGAGCTTCCCATAAGGCCGTGGTGCAGGAGAAGGTCATGTGGGTGGTGGGCGGTTACACCTTCAACTACAGCTCCTTTCAGATGATTCTCAAGTAAGCAACCATGTGTGCAGCCACTGTTCTTCTATGGAGCCATGGCATGGATGTGTTTAGACTTAGCATTGCTACTATTGTTATAACATTGATACTATTGACTTACCATTGCTACTATTGTTACTATTCACTGCATTAAATATTACCATATACAGTATCTTACTTTGTTTTGTCGATGAGTTTTGGCGGTCACTTAGTCATTTATGGGCTGTATTGATTTTTCTTCTAAAATGGATTGTTTTTACCGTGTTCAAACAAGAACATGAGTGAAATGGCTGATAGCATCTGGTATTAATATCATCCCGGCTACTTTCTGGGAGGGGGATCTCCACCGAGTGATAGGGCTAGGCAGTCCAGGCTGACATTGAGGGTTTCTTGTGTTCACAAGGCTTAATAAATCGTTGGCACTTTGGAGATGAACTGCACGATGTCCACTGCTTGTTCTAAGTACAGCTTCACTACAGAGGAACTAAGGAAAGCCTTGTGTCACTGACATTTCAATTTGTCACCCAGCTCTCTCTGTCTGCCCAGTGAGTTGGTACAGTACTTAGTGCTCAGACTCACATAAAGGGAGTGTCTCTTTTTGGCTTGTGTGTCGAATTAATCTACCGCATAGTGTTTGATTGTACAATATTGTCTTTTATAGTAAATGTTGCAATGAATGTGGGTCTTAAAATGTTTATATGCCCTTGTTTATGCATTTTTGTGAATAAAATCGTCCATCTTAAGTATTTAGAAAGAGAAACTCTGATAATACAAAGGCATTTGGGGGGGGGGGGGGAGCTAAAAATGTAAATCAAAATCAATCTTAAAAATCATGGTAATAAAATCTGTGAATACAAATGATGTTGCTTTGCTCTACAGCTATAACCTGGAGAGCGGTGTCTGGAACACGGTTCCCATCAATAGTGGCCCTCTGCCAAGATATGGCCACTCGCTTGCTGTCTACCAGGTAAAGCATACATAAATACACCCCCATCCTCTCTGCTCACTGAATCCAGGAAACTAACAGCGGGGCATTGAATGGAAAAATCTCAGTGTCACTGCAGGACATAAGTGTTTCTTACCACTGGAAAAATAATACAAAATCTGCATTGTAATCTCTGAACTGCGTATAGATATGACCCTTTCAATTATACAATAGGTCTTATGATTACATTTCCCCAGATATCACAGAACAATATTTGTAATGAGGAAATCAGCAGTACTTGTGTAAAAATGAAACTGACTGGCAGAGAATTGGAGCTTGAGGGCCCTGCTTTCCCAGATCCCAATTGCACTCTGTTAGCTGTTGGCAAGCAGGCCAAATATATCATTCTTTTGTTTGTGGGGGGCTAGAAAGTCACGCATCCGGCAATTCAACAGACGGTTTATGCAAAAGATGAATTCTACTTGTATAATTATATATACTATAATAGTTCAGTGTATGCTATTTTGCCTCTCGCTGTATGAATTAGCTTTCTTTAGGAACAAAAAAACATTTCTTCTCTAACTCTGGACCTGTGCATGTTGACTTAAAGTTATAGTCGACAATTGTAAGCTAATAAATGTTCTGCAAATATCTACAAACTAGCTGCCTGTTCTGTGTGTGCACTGGAATAAAAACAATGAGGTGTTTCTACGCAGCCCTGGCTGTGTAGAACGGAACACAAACAAAGGAGTGCAGGCCACACAACACTATCCCAGCCTTGGCAATGTGGTTTCAATGTGGGGGGAGGGGGCGCGGAGCTTCTGAGGGAATGCCCTATGGCATTGAAGGGAGAAGTGTTTTTGTCGTGATGGAGTTCAAATATCAACCATCTTTCTCCAGCTTTCCTTCTCTTTTAACCCTCCCGCTGTCATCGGGTTTCAAATGCACTGCCTTGTTACGCCAGCAGATGGCGCCAACAGCGGAACATCGTACGGTTTGCGCTTTCTGCTGGCGAAACAAGGTAGTGCAGCGGGAGGGTTAAGGTCTCTGTGTCCCCTCCATGCAGGATGACATCTACATGTTCGGTGGCAAACTGGAGGCCGGTCCAGGCAACGTGACCGACGAGCTGTGGGTGTTCAATGTGCCCAGCCACTCATGGCAGCGGCGGGGCCGCGCGTCGGGACCCCCGGCCCAGGCCCCGCTCTACGCTGTGGAGGGCCACTCGGCCCACTGTGTGCTGCTGGAGAGCGGAGAGGCTGTGATGGTGGTGATCTTCGGCTACTCCCCCGTCTACAGCTACATCAGCAACGTCCAAGAGTACAACCTGAGTGAGCCAGACATCCTTTAACCCTTCCACTGTCCTAGGGTTTATACTGCACTACCAGCAGAGGGCACCAACTGCGGAATGTCATACGTCCGTGTTGTGGCTGGCGCCCTCTACTGGCACAAGAAAGTGCACCGGGTCATATTGGCCCATAGGAGGGTTACGCCATAGTGATAATGCTGCCTTCACGTGCTAGCCACCATTTGGCACTTGTGGAGTCGGATTTCAAGCGTGTTCAAGTGTGATGAAAAAAGGCGAACACCAAGTTAATTCTCCGTAACAAAAACTGAGTAGCCTACATTTAAAAACAAATACCTCTGCATCTAAATGGCGTAGAGCCATAAAATAAATTGTGAAAGCACTGCGAAAATTGGAATTGTAAAAAAAATGTGAACGGGCCAGTCAGGCTTTTAAAAAAGAATGGCAGTCGACTCGGCCAGGAAAAAATGCAATCGATGCATCCATAGTGATAGTACCTGAAGGCAGCATAAGTCCAGAGCTAGCTCCCTGTTTCTTTCTGTCCGTCTGTCCATCCGTGCCCCCGTTTCTACATTCCCACCTCTCTCTGGCATTCAAAATAGTAGGCTGCAGTTTAAAAGGCACAGCAGCTTTGTAGAAAGTGCTAGTGGTTTACGCCGTGTTTATGACGGCAGAGTCCAACACGTGGGCGGTGCCCGAGACCAAAGGCGCCGTGGCCCAGGGGGGCTACGGCCACAGCAGCACCTACGACCGCCCCAGCGGCAGCGTGTATGTCCACGGCGGCTACAAGGCTCTGCCCGCCAACAAGTACGGCCTTGTGGACGACCTGTACCGCTACGACGTCAACACACGCACGTGGTGAGTTCACGCACACGCGCGCTTCATACTGCAGTTGCTATTATAATAGCTTCATATGGTGCGCTATTCAAGGAAGCAGGAAGGGGACCACGGCTGCTCGTGAGTCAATGCTACTGTCCACCGTTGAGTTTAGAGGAAAGCAATACTGCAGTGCTTTACTGGACTTAGAAAGGGAGTGTGCAGCCACTACGTCAGTTGTGTACTACATTTGCATTGTGGACAGCGATGTAACTAGTAAACCACACTGTCCAGAACCAGTGCTGTCAGACCACACAGGAAAATGACACGCCAACGCTAAATGCCTATTAGTCTAGTGCCATGATGGTTTCTGTGTGTGTGTGTGTGTGTGTGTGTGTGTGTACGCTGTGACCTGGTGTTCTCTGTCTCCGCGTGCGTGTGTCGCTAGGTTCATCCTGAAGGAGAGCGGTTTTCCTAGATACCTGCACTCTGCTGTGCTCCTCAGTGGCACGCTGCTCGTCTTCGGGGGCAACACGCACAATGACACGGCGCTTAGCAACGGGGCCAAGTGCTTCTCTGCGGACTTCCTGGCTTACGACATTGGTAGAGCGCCTGTGTCTGCTGTGTGTTGTATCAACTGTGTATTATTCAGCGGATGGCAAATTCAGGGCAGAATCCCTAACTAAATGAATACATTTCTACTTGATAGTAAATACACGTCCCACACAAGGGTTACAGCCGTAGAAAATGATATTACAATACATCTCCTTGCATTTCACCTAGCCTGCGACGAGTGGAAACTCCTGCCAAAGCCCGACCTGCACAGGGACGTCAACCGCTTTGGTCATTCTGCTGTAGTCAGCAACGGGTAAGTGCTTATTTAACCTAGGCCGGTAATAGCAACTCAATCACTAGAGCTTTTGTCACTGAAATTCTAGTTAATTTTCTGCATTACATGTAGGAGAATAACGAGTTGCACTTGTATTTCATTTTCTCTCTTATTAATAACCTGCAGTGTTTTTGTCCCGTATCAGCTCAAATCTTTAGTACTAAGCTATACTTAGCTGTCGATGACGTGTTTCCTTTATTTGGACCAGTAGAGCTAGCGTGGCTCTGCCTGTCTACTGCTCTCATCTCAATCTTCCCTGAGATTACAGTCTAGAAACCACAGCCACCCTGCTGGCGAATAATCGGCGTGGGTAGGCGCGATGACGTTGAAGTCAGGCGTGTTTCGAAATGGTGGTAGTAATGATGAGGCGATATAAACAGTGGTTGCTTAACCCTCCTGTTGTCCTTGCGTTTCAAACGCACTACAGTCGTATGCCAGCATATGGTGCCACCTGAGTGTGTCCTTCTCTTTAGTGTCAGTGCTGTGTGTATTTGTTAATACGTGTATTCATTTATGTATTTGTTAGTTTTTTTCGGGCCTTTGGTACCCTTGCTGTTGTCCTCTGGTTTCAAACACACTACCTTTTCGTAATCGTATGTCTGTGTAAGCTGTAGAATTAGAGTTTGCGCCTTCTATTTGCCACAAAGAGGTACTGTGTTGGAGGACAACATGAAGGTTAAAGGCTGTCCAATAGTTTGAAAATAGTTTAAAAATGAACCAGAGGTCTACGCCCAGCAGGAGACAACGATTGCGAACACTTCCCAATGGAGAGTGTCCAGACCCTATTCACAGTGTGTTTTAGCTCTGGTTACACCAGGTTGTTGTAGGGCTCCCTGGCTGCTAAAAATACAAGAGGATGTCCTCTGTCTGTCAAAGCTAACAAAGGGTTCATACAGGTTTAGTAAATACAACCCACAGCTGCTTGTCAAACTGACCGTCCTATGTTCCCTTGTTTTCCTGTCAGCCAGCATCGTGATATCACTTGATCAGTGGTTGAATGTTTAGAATGGCAGATTGAGCTCTCAAGCTTATTTCTCACGCTGTTCCCTGTTGCTATGCCGTGGGTGATTGGCAGGTCCATGTACGTGTTCGGAGGCTTCTCCAGCGCCCTGCTGAATGACGTGCTGGTCTTCCGGCCCCCCAGCTGCCAGGCCTTTACCACGGAGCCGGGCTGTGTGGTCGCCGGGCCGACTGTCCGCTGTATCTGGACCGGGGACCGCTGCGTCTCCTGGGAGCCCCGCCTGGCCAATGGCAGCTTGGGGCCCGCCCCCTTCTGCCCGGCTAAACACGGTAAGGCAGCAACAGTTGTTACACACACACACACACACACACACACACACACACACACACACAGTAGTGTTGTCTTGTAGTAATTCTAGTTTTCATTAATAAAAATTAAAAATAAATATATATCGAGTCTGATTAACATTTTAATTTCTATTTTTGTTTACATTTCAAATAAATGAACATTAGTTGGAATTGTATAGGTTCTTGAAATGAAAAGTATGGGTTAATATGCTCATAGCGTGCCTGAACATTTAGTTGGTGTATTTCTGGCCCTGAACGCGTGGTATATGCAGTACATCAGCACACTAACTGCTCCTGATTTCAAATGTCTCTCTTGAGATGACTGGTTATGTGGACACACAACGCTGCTGTGGTTTGACCTTCATTAGCCTTCAGCAATCGAGTATCTCATCACTTTAATCAAATTTGCTGTTACGTAGTCAGCGCTGTTAAAAATGCCATTGTCTAATCAATTCTGTACACAAACATATTACAGCGTAAAGAGGGTTAGGAAGAGAAGGATTATGTTTCAATTTCTTTCATTAGTAAGTCCTAGAATCCCTTAAGCCTCTAATGTTTAATTTTGATAATTAAATTCACAATAAAAGACTGTTGTTTTGTTGGGGGTCTGCCCCTCTCACAAACATATTCCCTTGTCCTTCTCCATCTTCTGTTGCTTTTAGTCACGGTGGACGAGATGTGCTTTCGTTTCTCAGACTGCGCCAGCTGTACGGCCAACACCAACGGCTGCCAGTGGTGCGATGACAAGAAGTGCATCTCTGCCTCCAGTAACTGCACCTCTGTGAGTGAGCCAGCAGAGGGCGCCAGAGCACTGGTGATCTCTTATATCAGTCAGAATATTCAAACAAATGCATTTTTGTATTAAATCTCCACAGAATGGAAGAATCAGTAGGTCAGCATTATGTTATATGAATTACCTGGCTCGACATGCTTTCTACAGTGTGTTGTACTTCCTCTTCTGATATAGCACAAATTCACTGACCAGGAATAAATATATATTATGCGCATGCACACACTCCCCCCAATATTCTTATTCAGCTCAACCCTCCTGCTCTCTTGCTGTGCAGAACGTGAGGAACTTCACCAAGTGTCCGGTTCGGAATGAGCAGGTTTGCAGCAAGCTGGCCAACTGCAAGAGCTGCTCGCTCAATATCAACTGCCAGTGGGACCAGAACCAGTCAGAGTGCCACGCACTGCCTGGTGAGACAGAACCTCAGCCTGTTTCCTCTGTTCTGTCTGGTGCTCTTGGAAACCCTCTTGATTAAAACCTGAATATGGATTGCAGTCACACTTGTGCAGATATTTATGGCCATATATATATATATATATATATATATATATAGCCATAAATATCTATATCTCAGTATTTCTTTATAGAGTGCATTAGGAGTCAACAAAATTTGAATGGGAAATAAATTGCTTGTTCTTAATTCATAATAAATGCCCAGCTTCTGCTATTTGCAGATATGTATTTACAAAGTCTAGCAGTGTATCCATTTACCTTTGACATACCTCTATGCTGATGCCAGCCGAATGCTTTGATCTATAACTCTGTTTGTTAAACCTTGTCCCCAAAAGGCTTGTGGAGACGCTCTGCGCTGCGTATCAGATCTCTGTGCAGTGAATTTATGATGCCCAAAAGGGGTTGTCTGCATATTACACATACACACACACACATTCACACTCGCACATCAGTGCATGTACGTGCATGAGCACGCAGAAATCCTCAAATGCCTGGTAAAGAATCTGTCTTGCCGCTCTGGATCGTGCCTCGGTCGGCTCTTTTGTATGCAACACAAGAATGATGCTTCTGTTTCATGCTACTAAACAACAGCCCTGCTGTGTGTATTGATTCATTGGAGTTATTTATTTAATTTTTACGATTTAAAAATGTATTTATCTTGTCCACAGCTGAGCTGCCAGCTTGGTTTGCAAACTGATTTGTAGTTATTCATTTATTTTGGACAAATATTGATTTAGTTATGTATGCGAGTACTAATAATATCCAGCATATAGATTTAATGCTCATCAATAGGAAATATTACAATAGACATACAGTTATTCAGTTAAATGTATAAAAGATTTTCTCTCTCTCTCTCCCCCTCTCGCTTTCTCTCTCTCCCTCTCTCTTTCTCCCTCCCTCCCTCCCTCCCACTCTCTCTCAGCCCAGCAGTGCAGTGAGGGGTGGAGCCAGGTGGGGGAGGCGTGTCTGAGGATCAACTCCAGCCGCGAGAGCTACGACAACGCCCAGCACTACTGCAAGAACCTCCAAGGCAACATCGCCTCCCTCACCACCATCAAACAAGTCAGCTTCGTGTTGGGGGAGCTGAAGAAACTCCAGCAGGAGGACAAAGTAACCAGGCTCAGTGCGCCGTATTGAACGTGGCACATGATGCTTCCCGTATGGTTTCAAGGCCCAATGATGTTCATATTCCCAGCTGTCCGTCTGTCATTTAGGACAGACTGTTCTCCCTCACACTTTCAGCTTTTTCCAACAGGGAAAAAAAAGTGTTTTAAATGACCTGAGAGGATGTCTGACCTGGAAGTGGGAGGATAGGTCAGAGAAATGATGTCAAATGTGTCTGACCTGTATTACACCTTGGTTTCTTTTTCTTTCTTTTCTCTAGCGAGCACGTTTCCCTAAATTACATGTTAGACATATTTCAAAATTAGTCTAGCCCTTTCAGGTCATTTAAATGACAAAACAACTAATCATACAACTGTAAAAACTGGATTTGTAAAATAGGGGACCTTTTTATGATCGCATCTCAAGTATGACATGTATTTTTCTGTACTGGTTTTGGTCATGGAGGGGGCAATCTGGGAAGGTTGTCTGCTGCTGTTGCCCATTCTTAACAATG
Source organism: Aphredoderus sayanus (assembly GCA_027564795.1). Lineage (NCBI taxonomy): Eukaryota > Metazoa > Chordata > Actinopteri > Percopsiformes > Aphredoderidae > Aphredoderus > Aphredoderus sayanus. The sequence goes on from JAODUG010004390.1 coordinate 19,001, forward strand.
TGCACATCTGTTTCTCTGCTGTTAAACATGTCAAAGCAGAGAGAGCTATGTTCCTTCACTCTCAGAGACCGTTTCAGTGTTTGCCTTAAACATTTGCTGTGCTTGAATAGGGTGTGTACTCTCTGTGATACTGAAACCAGCGTGTCTGGATTAGATGATCTAATATTTCAGATCTCAAGATGATGTTTTTTTTTTTTTTTTTTACATCGTTGAGTCATGAGTTTTTGTTTTTGTTTTGACGTACGGAGTTATTACTAGTTTAACCCTCCTGTTGTCCTAGGCTTAGCAGTAGGTTAGAGAAGAAGACCACAAGGCTGACTTTTGCGGGTCATTTTGACCCAAGAACAACAAAGGTTAAGTAAAAATACTGAATTGACAGATTGCTTTGTTGAGTTGAGGTGGTTTGGTTAAGGATGCCCCCTAGCTGGTCGCCTCCCTAGGGAGGTGTTCCAGGCACGTCCAACTGGGAGGAGGCCTAGGGGAAGACCCAGGACTAGGTGGAGAGATTATATCTCCACACTGGCCTGGGAAAGCCTCGGGATCCCCCAGTCAGAGCTGGTTAATGTGGCTCGGGAAAGGGAAGTTTGGAGGTCCCTGCTGGACCCTACCTCAGATAAGCAGTTGAGGATGGATGGATGGATGAATTGCTTTGTTTTTCCACCATAAAAATGCATGTCATTCTTTTATTTCTATATTTTTGTACGGGTTACACTGACCACCTGAGAGTGGTTAATCTAGAGTCAACCCCAACAGATGGGCAGGCCAACCCGTCACAGCACGAGGGTACTTCCCCCTCCATGTAACCATTGCCTTTTTTCCCCAGCGTCTGTCTCCATGGGTGGGCCTGAGGAAGATCAACGTGTCCTACTGGGGCTGGGAGGACATGTCCCCCTTCACCAACACCACGCTGCAGTGGCTGCCCGGCGAGCCCAGCGACTCGGGCTTCTGCGCTTACCTGGAGGAGCCCCAGCTGTCAGGCCTCAAGGCCAACCCCTGCACCGCCATGGCCCATGGCCTCATCTGCGAGAAGACAGCTGGTGAGCCTCAGAGGAGAGCATGAACGGGGGTGCTGAGTTTTTCCTTCATGACGTAGACGAGATGACGAGTTTCAAAGAGTTGTCCTTCCGGGTCAAACTGACCCAACGCACTACCTTCTGGTGCCAACAGAAGGTGCCAATTCAAATTCTACAGCTTACACAGACATACTCTGTCTATCTAAGCCGTCAAAACATAAGGAAGTGGCGCCATCTGCTGGCGGAAGAAGGTAGTGTGTTTGAAACCCGAGGACAACAGGAGGGTTAGTAAAATAATCCAAATGGTCGACATTGTTTTTTCATACTGTAGTGCACCTTGTACAACAAGGTACAGTTTTTACTTAAAGGTGGTGTCAGTGATTCCAGGGAAATATTATATATTTGAGCTTGAAAAATCAAAAGAGGAACACCTCTCTCTTCAATGCCATAGGGTGCTTCCTCAGAAGCTCCGCCTCCCCCTACATTGGACACGCATTGCCAAGGCTGCGATGCGGTCTGTGTATTTACAGGGCTGTGTGGAAACTCACTAGATTATTTTGCGCACAGAGAAACAGGCAGCTAGCGGACCGCGAGGGGATATTAGCTGAATTTGACAGAAAGTGTGTTGGCTTAGTCTCTGACTCCATCGTTAATCTACCTGTATATTGACACTGACAACAAGTGGTGAAACACCCTTCGCATGTAATGGGAAGAATATGTTCCGTGTTTGACTCGTTCCCTCCTGCCTGTTCTCCACAGGGAACCCCAACCAGAGTGCCCGTCCGTCCTGTAAGAAGCCGTGCTCCCTGCATACCAGCTGTGCCAACTGTACCAGCCAGCCCATGGAGTGCATGTGGTGTGGCAGCACCCAGCGATGTGTGGACTCCACTGCCTACGTCATCTCCTTCCCCTACGGCCAGTGTCTGGAGTGGCAGACCGGAGACTGCCTGGGTAAGATGTCTGCTCCCGCCTTGTAATGACGGCTTATGCTGCCGTTTTGTTGCTTATGCACAGCTTGAAATGACTCAACCCTAGATTCTTGTTTGCATGTGGTTATTCTTATACTGTTTAGAACAAAGGCATGTAATTAGTTTGGCCACTAGGTGGCCCCAGAGCTTTAATTGAATGTACCATGAACTGTGCCACAACGGAGTATCTCTCTCTCTCATATATATCCCCCCCTTCCACTGCAACTTTCTTCTCCCTCACTTATTTGAAATACTGCACACGTTTTAACTGCCAGTGAGCAATGAGATGTGGCCCCAGTGGACTTACAGTGTGCTATGGATGTGGTCAGAGATGGCTATTCCTGTAGGCAACATTTACCTCTTTAACCATCCATAAGCATTGGATTCGATCACCTAGAATTAGGAGGTAAGCAATATCTCCAGCGGAAGCTGTATGTATGTGGAGGCAAAGGCTATTAGTTTCCTGTGATTGGCTTCCAAAGCTGTTAGTTTTAAGTCTGTAATGGCAAATTAGTCTCCCAAACCAGTTAGATTTCCCTGTTGGCCAGAGGCTGGAGATAGAGTTTCTCACCCCGTCGCCAGCTTGTTTTGAGGGTAGCCTTGATGGTATTCATACTCTGTGACCTCCTTTTACCGTTAATGACATCGATGATGCTGTTCCTGTAATCGGACACACATAAAGGTCACTACTTTAGAATAATGTCCTATTGAATGCATACCTACAGTATGGCCTCAAAGCATCTGAGCTCCTCTCCCTCCCTTTCCTGCCTACCAAGTGACTACAACACAGACTGTCAGTTTTAGGGCTATAGAGTAGCACCTGTCACACAGCCAGCACCCAGTTTTGGCAGGTTTGCGATCTCGGAACCCAATATCTATCTATCTCTCTCTCACTGTCTCACTCTCTCACTCTCTCTCTGTCTTTCTCTCTCTCTCTCTCTCTAATACAATGTGACCATATTGACATAAACGTTCCAGTGACAATGCTTCCATCATCAAACAAAACAATAGGCACAATACAGTCTGACCTGACTTGGACAGTAGACAACATGAACATACTGTAAATGCAGCATCAACATTACAATATTCCACATCCATATCTTATATCCTCCAACCACTGTTCACCAGATCACATTACACTGTTCTCACTCTCGTTTTCTCTCTCTGTGGCTCCCTCTCACTTGTTTCTAATAGGACTCCAAAACTCTGCGTGTAGCCCCTGTAGCTCCTGCTGCGGTCTGTTTAATCTACAGCTAAACCTCTCCCATGTCTCCCACTTGTGTGCCCCCTCCAGCGACAACACACGTGGAATTCACAAGCTTTTAGTTAGTTTGCTTCCACAGTGGTGAACTGAGCCATGTTCATGATTCTCCATTCAGCTTAACAGGTCCGGCTGTCCCTTACAGTCCCTTACCTATTCCTTATCTTACGCACACTCTATCTCTATAGGCTGAGAACTAATCTTGTCAAAGATGGTGCCATGTGTCACAATTCCCCCCTTCTCACCTCACTTTAATTGCTCTCTGTCTGCCTGCCCTTCTTGAGACTTAAATATTCCCGCCAGCGAGGCAAACTAATGTAAGGTCTCCGAGCTTCTGACCCTGGCTACCATTATTGGTTTTAGTAATCTTAATAGTTTAAGCCTATTACTCTACACTGTTGCATTCATTGTAATTCACACGAGCTAAGGGCTTCTGCTAAGTGTGTGTGTGCGTGTGCGTGTGCGTGTGTGTTGCTGCTTCAGAGAGTAATGTAATAATAATGCTAGTTGCTCGCTGTGATGTCGTGTGCCCGAGACAGACAGAGTGGTAGTCATTAACATTGGGCACCCATGGTTTTGTCTGTACGCACAGGATATTTGTCTTGTCTTAATTTCCTCCCTTATGGCATGAAGGACAAATAAGGGTATTCGTAAATTGTCCTCTACTCTACTTTTCTCCACATTTATATTTGTTCTCTCTCACTCTATAAATTTGCTCATCCATTTTTACTTCTCTCATCCCAATATTGAACTTGCATTTATGATGCACTGAGACAGCTCGTGTTTTGAAAGCACAAATATACTCTGTAAATAGAGAACTGGTATTATCATGATAAAATATTCAAAGCCGTTGTCGGACAGCAGTCGTGCAAAGGGCAGGTTGTTTGTCGTATTTGTCCTATGCGTAGTGCAGCCTGTATTTGCATAGATGAGGTTTGTTGAGGCTGCACAATGATGGCTGTTTGCTAATTGCCCTGTTGCTGGATGTGACAGTTTGTCACAAACTACTACAGAAACCTTTGATAGAATTTCTGATAAATCCCACCTGTCACAGCATATTAAACAACCGCTTAAGATGAGCTTGTCCACGCCGAAAAGCACCTTTTTGCTTTGCTCTGGAATATCTAGAATTTAGAATTATATTCTAAATGAGGGTCTGAAAGTTCCTTTAAAGGGACTGTTTTGTAGCAGGCATCTACAATATTAAATTGATTTCTTAACTGCATGCCATGTGCTCAGGATTGTCCTGTATACATTATCTGCTTCTGTTGAGTTTTGATTTGTTTAATTATTGTTCTCAGTTGTGACAGTTAAATAGCCTGTGTCAGTTAATACAAAAACATTTTGATTAGGCAAAATTATTGCTTCTCAAGAGTCATTAATTCTGGCTTTTAGAAGACTGTATTTTTAGAACAATTTTCATCCCTATTATTTTAACATGGATTTGCTGCCCTAATTACTTATTGTAGTAGAGTTGTATATTTGTTCTTATATTTTTTTTAACTATATATTATTATTTCTCATTTGTTATATTACTACTGTGTTTTTGTTGTACATAACACTTCTTACATTGTGGTGTCCTTGGGTGCTTTTGAAAGAGGCTTATTATTATTATTATTATCATCATTATTATCATGGCTCTGTAAGACATTTTACAGCTCTAAAATGCAGACACATTATTATCCATTTTAAGGCTGCTGACTGGGTGTACACACAATATGCTTGCTGTGGACATGTCATGCCCATTATCATCTATCTCACAACAATGTTGAACTTGAATTGTCTTTATGATTGGTTAAAATGATTTGTGACATCACAAATGGCAACTGGCATTCTCAGCAGTAGGCGTAGTACATAACTAGAGATGTTTTGCTTTCGTTCATCAAATATGTTTTCAACATTTACAGGTAGTTATGGTTTTCTTATATAAGACGACATGACCTTGCAAAAGAATCAAAACTTGCCTATAGGGGATATACTGTACTGTATGTTGCTAGGATGAGTTAATTCAAATATATTTGGGTGTTAACGGCAAATAAATATTTTCGATTCATTGTAAATCCTCTCTAAATATTCAATTCAAATGTACAATGGCTGTACATTGAAAAACAAAATCTGCACATCCTCCCAGCAACATCAAATTTAAAGGCCACATAATACATAATATGACACATAATATTCATTCTCTTTCAATTGTTTAAAGCTCTTCATGCGCACAGGCATTGATAAGACTAAGAGTGTCGATGTGAGCATCATGAATACTCTTCTATGCAATAGATTTTCATTTTAAGGCGCTTTCTGTATTGTAGTGCGAAAAATAAAATCCACATGATAGAAGTTCATTGAACAATGTGTTCCCAAGGATTGCGCTGCTTTCACCCTGTCTTCAAAACAAACTTAAGTGGCCTTACTTTAGCAGTGATTGCCGTTGTGTTGTCATGGTTTCACATCCATTAGCAGAATGGCTCGAGATTTGCTTGACACAAACTGAGGCGAAAGCACAGAATGTTTGTCTCCTTAAAGTAGTGGTGGCATTTTCTCTGTTAAAGTGTCTGTCTGGGAGGCGAGCGGTGATGCTAAAACTTGTCAAGTACTTCAGTGGCCCTGATGCTTGACCAACGGCAGCAGGGTTCCTTCGGGGTTTGTGGAATGCCTGTTTAACACAAAACATTTAAGCTTTTCTTTTATTAAATTGTCCTTGTTAGTTTCTGCCTTTAATCATCTATGTCCATTGTTAACTGAGACAGTTAGCGCCATTTCTCCCTTTCTCCATTTGTCTTGCTATTATCAGCTGTTTCTTTCTTTTACTCTATTGTCTAATCTTTCCCCTGACAGCTCTCCAGGTCCTTCCACTTGCATCTTGATGTGTGCTAAATGGCTAAATAGCAGCAGGCCTTCCATTAGAGATGTCTTGGCCTCCATTAGAGATGACGCAGATGCACGCCTGTCTCCAAAATGCTGATATACTGCCGAAACTAAAAAAAAGCCCCCATATTAACGCGTTCCTGAGCATTTCGTATGCTGCTGCATTTGCCAGACACTTCTGTTGGGGATGTCTGGTACCGACCATTACTTTGTATGCTGCTGAGCTTCTCTCAAGGTGAGACTATTCGGGTAATGGAAAAATAAAAAGAAACAGATAAATGTTCCTAAACAATAGGAAGCTCAGCTCAGCACCTAGGGAATACGTTCACAATTGAATGAAGCTTTGGCTAAATCACTCTTTAAAATGAAGTTATTTTAGCAGGCCGGCTGCAGGGGATTAAGATGTGAAACTCGGGGAATACTGCTTTGGAGAGCGCAGGAACTCTCAATCGAATGCTTTTCAGACACGCAGGTTTAAGATGTTAACCAGGCTCTCTGGAGTTGGGTTATTTAACACGTTTAACATACTGATTAACACCGTGTAACAACTCTCTTTCTTTCTTTCTCTCTCTCTCTCTCTCTCTCTCTCTCTTTCCCCTCCCCCCCGTTAGCTCAGAACTGCTCAGGCCTGCGGACATGTGGCCTGTGCCTGGAGCAGCCAGAGTGTGGCTGGTGTGGCGATCCCAGCAGCACGGGGAAGGGCTTATGCACGGAGGGCTCCTACCGTGGCCCCATGAAGAGGCCGGCTAAGCAGAGCCAGCAGGGCCAGTCCCCAGACATGGTGTTGGAGCCGGCCGTCTGCCCCAAGGACAAAGGCTACGAATGGGCTTTCGTCCACTGCCCCGGTGAGAGACACAACCACATACTACTGCATTGTGGCACACTGTTTCTGATTGGTTTGAAAGCTAGACAGTCGGAACATGTGTACAAAGGAAGTTGGAAAAGGTTTTGATTACACTACCGACTACAATGTATTCAGTTTAAAGAGATGTTCTTATTACATTGTTCCTATGCAACCAATACGTCCCCGCTGACTCCATGCAACCTTAGTAATATCCCATTAGGTCATTTAATGCTCTGTCGAGCCGCAAAGCAAGCAGCTACACCATGTAAGCTGATAACATCCTCACTTCAGTGTGTAACCTTAGGAGCTTCACATTATGGGGGGGCAACTATGGCTCACATCAATCATTTTTAAAACCTTGAAACATGTGAGTATAGATGTGAAGCTGTCGTTTGCCAACCAAAGGAGAACACCTTGTGTAGATTAGGAAGCTTAACTTTAGAAAAAAAAGCATGATGTCCTTAAGAGAATTGACATTCTTGGTAAAGCTACAATGCGAAGTATGTAAACTCAAATGCAGATCTTATTATTGTTTTAATAACACCACTTTTATGTACTGACATTTAAAAATTGGTGCCAGCCAGTTTTATGTTTGAATGTCATTGTTTTATTCTCTGTTTTATTAAAGGTGATGTCTTTAAATGAAGTCATGACTTTTAGATTGTGTGCACACATTTCAGGTCCACTGAGAGCAGCGAGTTAATTGTAGCAAGCTATGGGCTTTACTGGGCCAAAGATGTCAACACAAACATGTTTCTTCTTAATATTTTAATATAGGTCAACACCACAGTGAAACACTTTTGTTTAGTTTTTTGTTGTTGTTTTTTGGTGGATCCATTATACCCCTAGTTAATAATACATCATAACACATCTTATTTGAATAATAATTGTTGTGTATTATTGCAGACTATATACATGAAATGCAACACTAATTGGAGGGCCAATAATCATAGTGCTGGGTTGCGTTACATGTAGATGTGTATTAAATGGCAGTGAACCTATGCAATGGGGCACAACATAGACCCTGCCGCCAACTGTAAGTCAGATTTGTTGTGTTTCCTCCCCAGCTTGCCAGTGCAATGGCCACAGCACCTGTGTGAACGGCAGTGTGTGCGAACAGTGCCGTAACCTAACCACCGGACCCCACTGCCAGACCTGCATGCCTGGTTACCACGGAGACCCTACCAATGGTGGCAAATGTCAAGGTGAGAAGACCCCCCTCTTCCTGCCAGCATGTGTTAGTCCTACTGACCACGTTTAGCATAACGGAGGCTATGACATTATATCAGCCGCAGGGTCGTTCAGGAAAAACTGTGTTTTTATCGCTTCGTTAGCTGGCTGTGCTAGCTATGTTGACCATTCCATATACACATTTAGTTAAAGTCAACATTGCACTGAAATAAGACATAAATCCAAACAAAACGTGTATGCAATTTTAAAATAAATCCCATAAATGCTTAAATTGGATGCTATCTTGGCACATGGGTAAAAACCAGCAGTGTGACCTTCAAAATATTGGCTAAGCCCTTATTGATGAAAGTCATCCTACACTGCTCCGATAAATAATGAAATGCCACGACGGAAGAAAGCAGAAATCGCTTTATTAGTATTAAATGCCAATTGCTTAGACCTGTGACAGACACTGATGTTGACAATTAAGCCCTGCAGTGATAAGGGACATATGTTGTGAAGGTACATGAGACTGGCAGGCATATGTATGTCATATGATCCATGAAAGGACTGTTACGTATACCTTAGTAGTGATATGTAATGGAATTATGTAATTGGCTATGGCTTGGTAGTAATGTTAACATCTCATTCGTAGATTGTACTCTGCTGTCCTTACCAACAGGGGGCACTATTGTGTGGTGATTACTAGACTGTGACACGCTGGGATCAATTTGATTAAAGGGAATCACAACCCATTTAGTAAATAGGCTTCATATGTTTCAAGACTAAATCTAATCAAGACAGCAGTGCCAAGGACTTGCTCCAATCTCTCCTAGCAGAATTGTAATTGTACAGTGAATTGTAGTATGCAGTAGATCTGCTGCTCCATGGGAACCCTTTAAAGAATTTGCTCCTTTGTCTAAGATTTGTTTTCCTTTTGTATTGTATTGTAAGTTCTAATATGCTAAAATTACCTTTTTTGAAATTGGCCTCACACATTGTCAAAACTGCATTTTAAATAACTCCAGAGGCTTGGTTAAAAGGTTTATCTGCACTAATGTAGTCAAACACGATACAACCTTCTCCCATACTCAACATTAAATCTGGCAAGTGTTATGCTCTCTGCTTTCACCCCCAAATTGCCTTGTTAATAGATTTCACTCACGGGGAATATGAGTCTTCAGCAATGAGACAGGGAAAGCCGCAACACGGACAAGTATGTGTTGAAAAACAACTCCCATGTTTAAGCCCGAGGGCTTAAGGAAAGTAGAAGATGGTTCCTCTCTCTTTTCTTATTGAATGGAGTGGAGATTGACAGGAATGCAAGTGAGGCCTTCGTGTTAAGGAGGAGGGTTATCTGTGCTGTCCCATGGGCTGTCGGATATGAATAGCATTCCTGAGAAATGACGCTGTGTCGCTTATTAGGTGAAATAGACGCACATGGGCATAGACACACATACATTCATAAACACCTTGGAGCTTCGCGGTCACCATTGTCTTCTCTTAATGTATTCGTTATAGTCGTTACCTGTAAAGTGAAACTACACCTGTGAGGGGAACAATCCCATGGCAGCTCTCAGCTTTTAGGGCTTTCAGCAAGAAATGGCACTAAATCTGCGAGCTGTCGTAGGCGCCATGGAAAAGTGTTACTATGAAGGAATCCATTACACTAGCAGACCCATACCTTTGGGAGCAGAGTTAGACTTGAGTGAGGAGCAGTTGACCGCAACCTTTTAACACCGAGGAGTGCAGGCGGGAGAATCGACAATCAAAGTGCCAGGGTCGGTCAGAGTGTTTAAGCTGTAACTTTGGGGTTGTGAGATGTGCACCAGTAACCGGCTGTGACCCTCTGCAACATGCACACAGACACAATAGAACCTGATTGAACTGGCCATTTTACTCATCATTACAGTGTGTTGGCATACAAACCAGTATGTTATTGATGATTGATGTTATTGATACTGGTTGGCTGCTAACTAATCGAGCAGCATGAACCTTTTATCTCAAATTACTCAGCTGTGGGGCAAGATTACTGAAATGTTAACCTGTTATCTCAAACTTTCATATTTCTCAATCCTGGGGCAACATATTAGATAAAAGTGGCAAATGGAAGAAAAACAAATGTTGTCGACAAGGAAGTCCCACTGACAGCAGCTTTAAATAAACCTGGTCCTATCACCCAGTATATTATGTACCATCTTCAGGAAATGGGAAACCTCCGCAGTGCTGCCTTAACGCTTTTTCACAGTGTAATTTAGGCCCTAGAGAACAGAATGGAATAAGTTAGCTATTACTGAGTAAATGCAGGCCTTAAACAGAGCTACAGCACTCTCTGAGCCCATCATCTGATGTGCTCTTAGATGCTATGCAGGGAAAATTAGCATTTTTATGTAACACGATTTTAGTCTAATACACATGGGGCCATAGTAGCGTTCTAGCTGCCGGCCATTTTATTCCTCTTTTTTGTGTGTGTATCGCAACCTCTCGACTTGAAGGTCAGCTTTTCTTACCCCGGGGGAACACTAATGTAGCTGTCTTGATTTTTCTGTTGTTGTGACATGCATTGTGGGAATTGTAGGCTATAGCGTGCCCTTAGGATAGCCTAACCTCAGTGTGCACTCAGAAAGCTTTGAACTACTGTACGAGTGGGAAATGCACACGCCTGTTTTCAGGCAGTAAAGTGCGTCGCTATATTGATTTGCATGTTATAATAAGCCGAATCCCTACTGTTGCCCCCCGCTCACTCGTTTTATTGTCGCTCTCTTTCTCTGCTTCCTCCAGCCTGTAAGTGTAATGGTCATGCCAACGTCTGCCAGGTTCAGAGCGGCAAATGCTTTTGCACCACTAAGGGCATCAAAGGAGACCAGTGCCAGCTGTAAGTACTTTGAACACACAGGTACATGCATACATACACTCTACACGGTACACACAGATCTCTGGAAATGACATTATCTAGGCTTTAGCAAACAGTTACACATTCCAAACTTGGTTGTTTAACCCTCGTAATGTCCTATGGGTCAAAATGACCCAAATCACTGACTCTTTGTGGCAGATAGAAGGCGCTAAACCTAATTCTACAGCTTACACACACATATGATGTGCACTGCTGACACAA
>JAODUG010004391.1:0-10612 GCA_027564795.1 Aphredoderus sayanus
CCCCCCCCCCCCCCCCCCCCCCCCCCCCCCCCCCCCCCCCCCCCCCCCAGAGAGAGAGTACACAATTAACACTGAAAATGACAAATGACAAATTGAATAATGAATACAGCAGTGTGAATTTAAGATTTTCCCTTTAATGCAAAAAGTGTGTATGTCAGTAGAGTATACTCTACAGTATACAGTATAGTATATAAGTAGCTATTGCTCAGTATAATTCTGAGGTGTCAGTACAACAAAGTCTCGGTTAACATCTGCAGATTAACATCAACTAGGAGACCTAGACCTCATCACACTTTTGGGATATACAGTATACTGTATGCCATGCTAAACTGAACTCCGTAGACTGACTGAGTGTGGTGTATTAACCAAAATAAATGATAACAAATAGGCTCTAAATAATAAACTATACTGTATGAAAGGTTATTATTGGTGGATAATTGTCATGTGAGAGCTTCCCCTCTGAGTCAGCAATATAGTACATATGTATATGTTCAGTAAATATGTCCGTTTGGGGATGAAGAGCCATGTCGAATCTTTCTTCCATGAACTGTATGAGTTGTAGGAAAGCCTTTTAATTGCCTAAAATGAATCTAAAACTAATCTACATATTAACACTCAAACTTCACTTCCTTGTGCAATCAGCAATCGTTTAAAAATACTTTTCTGTCAGTATGAACTGATTCCAATGCACAATATTAGTGAAATCAAGAGATGCTGGAAATAAATAGTTTTCATATGGTTAGTTAGAACAGCATTTCTCTAACACCCAGTCGGACTCAATGGCAAACTCCAGAAGCAACTTCGGGCTGTGGGCCCACCACTCGTGGGATGAACCGTGGGGGTCGGGTGTGCTTCCATATGGGTGACAGTCAAGGTCAGGGACCTCGACGGACCAGACTCTGGCGGCAGAGGCTGGCTCTGGGAATGTGGAACGTCACCTCTCTGTGAAGGAAAGGAACTGGAACTTGTGCTGGGGCTTACCTCTAAGCACAGTCTTGGTCTCCACAGTCACAGTCTCTGGAACCGTACGGAAGAGGGGATGAACTTTATTCTACTCTGGAGTTGACCAGGGTGTCTGTCACTGGGCGGGTGTGGGGACACTCACAAGCCCCTGGTTGAGCACTGTTACGTTGGAGTTTACTCCGTTGGATGAGATGGACGCCTCCTTACGCCTACGAGTTGTGGGGGGGGTGCGGGAGACTCTGACTGTCTGCATATGCACCGAACAGCAGTTCAGAGTTTTCTGCCTTCTTGGAGACCCTGAATGGAGTCCTGTATGGGGCTCCAGTATGGGACTCCATTGTTCTGCTGGGAGACTTCAACGTGCATGTGGGCAATGATGGAGATACCTGGAGAAGCGTGATTGGGGGGAATGGCCTCCGACTCTGAAGGAGGAGGCCACCTGGGATGCTATCCCGGAGGATGCCGGAGGCAGTTGCAAGGCACCGAGAGGCCCGAAGGGCTGCAGCCTCAGCCGTGAAAGAGGCAAAGCAGCGGGTGTGAGAAAAGTTTGGAGAAGACATGTCAGACAGGACTTTCGGTCGGCACCAAGGTGTTTCTGGAAAACCATCCGCCACCTCAGGAAAGGGAAACGAGGAACCATCCAAGCTGTGTACAGTTAGGCGGGGACACTGTTGACCTCAACTGAGGCGGTAACAGCGCAGTGGAATGAACACTTTGAGGAACTCCTGAACTCCTAACACATCATCTATGGTAGAGGCAGAGTTGAAGACTGATGGGGGATCATCGTCAATTTCCCTGGCGGAAGTCACTGAGGTAGTCAAACAACTACACAGCGGCAAAGCCCGTCCAGAAATACTGAAAGCTCTGGATGTGGGGGTGGTGGTTCCCCTGTTCAAAAAGGGTAAAATCTAATACAAGTTACTGGAATGGAGGGTTCAGCCGATGGGTTGAACCTCATATTGAAGAGGAACAATGCGGTTTTTGTCTTGGCCGTGGAACAAAGGACCAGCTATTACTCTCGCAAGGATCCTGGAGAGGGCTTGGAAGTATGCCCATCCGGTGTTTTGTGGATCTGGAGAAAGCATATGACAATACTGAGGGAGGTGCTGAGGGAGTATGGGGTGAGGAGTTCCCTTCTTGTCTGGATTCTCGGCAGTAGATCAGACTCGTTTTGTCACCAATCTTGTTTGTGGTATTCATGGTAGTATATCGAGTCATTGTCGTGGTGGGGAGGGGTTGCGGTTCGTTGGCCTGGGGATCTCATTGCTGCTGTTTGCAGATGATGTAATCCAGATGGCATCATTGGTCCATGACCTTCAGCACTCACTGGATCGGAGTGTGAAGCGGCTGGGATAAGGATTAGCACCTCTAAATCTGAGACATTGTTCTTAGCAGGAAACCGAGCAATTTTCGTTCCTACCCTCACCTATGGTCATGAAGGCTGGGTCATGACCGAAAGAAAAAGTTATTGGGTACAAGTGGCCAAAATGGATTTGCTCAGCAGGGGTGGCTGAGGATCTCCCATAGAGACAGGGTGAGAAGCTTGGCTATCCGAGAGGAACTCAGAGTAGAGCCGCTGCTCCTTCACGTTGAAAGGAGCCAGTTGAGGTGGTTCGGGCATCTGGTAAGGATGTTCCAGGCACGTACAGCTGGGAGGAGACCCAGGACGAGGTGGAGAGATTACATCTTCACACTGGCCAATGAACACCTCGGGATCCACCAATCAAAGCTGGCTAATGTGGTTTGGGAAAGGGAAGTTCAGGGTCCCCTGCTAGAGCTGCTGCCCCCAAGACCCAACGCGGTTGAGAATGGATGGATGGATAAACTTCCTATTTACAATAATTTAATGGTGTTTAACGATGTTGGAGGAAAACATCTTCAGTGGATTGTATGTGGTAGTTTAGCTGCCTGTCAAATTAAACTTAGTACACTTTAAACCTCATGTCCTCTGGGTCAAAATGACCCAATGCAGTACATATTTGTGGCAGATAGAAGGCGCCAATTCTAATTCTACAGTTTACACAGACATTATGTTCACTGCTTGCACACAAGCTAGTGTATTTGAAACCAGAGGAGGGTTAAAAAGCACCAAAAAACAAAACAAATATAAATATATAAATAAATAAATGTATAAATAAATACACACAGCACTGACACTAAAGAAAAGGACACAATCAGACACAATCAGGTGGCGCCATATGCTGCCATAAGACGGTAGTGCGTTTGAAACTCAAGGACAATGTTAAGGAGGACAGAACACATACTGTACATTGGCAAAACATCAAACGAAAGTATAAATGTCATTGCTAAATATGTTTTTTTATGATTAAATGTGATTAATTAAAATAAAATGTACACAATCCAAATACGGCACAAAGTGTGTTTTTATGAATATATATTTTAAACAAACATTTGTAAAATTATGTGTTTAAAAAAAAATTAAAACACTTTTCAAAAAGCTGGTGTCCACTAACCTGACATGCCAGATGGATTGTTTCACAAGTTCATCTGGGAAGCTGTCCATAGGAACTGTTTGTTCAGGACAGTTTCTGTCATAAACATCTTGTGACTTGATTGGATAAACCATTTGTCTGTCACCATAAATTCAACCACTCTGACCAACGTATACCACTCATATGACGTATGAAACAATAAGACGTATAAACAAACAAGTTGGGAGTAGATCGAAAACATATATTCCATCTAAAAAGGCCTTCAATGCTGTTGTTCTATTTTCAATGAAGATTTACTCTTCAGTTGAGATAAAACTGACGATATAGCATCATCTACGTTTACCTTTGTAGGATCCACCATTGTTATTTTAAGTCAATTTCTCTGTTGTCACATCTAACGACGATGCTGATTTGACAGTTCAGATGCTACTCAAACTACAATCGCATTGATCCAGGCCTTTCCAGATTGATTCTTGCTGCAAAAATAAATTGAAGCTCGCGAGATCAGGATGGTCATGCGAGGCAAGGTGTCCTCTGTATTATAGTTGCTTCAACTATAATACTATTTCAATTTGTAAATCAAATTATATTTAATGTTGACAACCATATTCATATTCCATATGCACAATGCAGAATGGCCATTACCTAATGTGTATTATATGTGGTTGATTACGTGGTAGTAGGCATGATGACATTATGCTGTAATTATTCTATTAGAATATTTTTTGCTTACTGAAGTACATTTGTCAATAGTTGGACAGGTCGTCCAACTATTGACAAATGTACTTCAGTCAAGCCACTCTTGTCTAGTAATGCAATTAATATTAGCAAGAAGTTATCAATTTATCTTTGGCAGAATGGCAAGTTCAGGGGGCTCCTCATCATACGCATGTGGGTATCTAATAATTTAAAAACCCCGAACAAGCCTGCAGCAAAACAAGCACGATAAAATCAAACAACCTTAGACACACAGAAGACAAGCACCACAACCAATCAGAAAAAGGAAGGAGCAGGGGAGGTGGTGGGGGTCCTGCTACAAACCCAGCAATAGAGAGGAATTGGCGGCTACCATATATAAAGGAAATTCCTTCTTCTAAGGGCCAATGAATAGGTTAGGTTAGTGTTCTGGTTAATTGATCAGCTGAGTAGCGGCTGCGTCAGCTGATGCCAGCAGCGGACTTCCGTGGCTTGCCAGAACTAACGCTGCGCTCAATTACATGTAAGTCGCTTTGGATAAAAGCGTCTGCCAAATGCTATAAATGTAAATGTATCCGTAATTCCGGTACGATGCTAATGCAGTGTCTTATTAACAATTGTACAGGACCTGCAAGTCCGCGAGGCTACTTTACTGCAGCAATAATATAATACTGAGCTAGGATCGCATTGTGTGGCACAAGGGATTATAGGAAATTTGTATATAGTGAAATAGTTTGTTTTTATTTGTTTAATATGTGGTTATTTGGGTTATGGGATATGTGTTTGTACGGGGGATGGGGATATTGGAAGTTTATGTGGACACCTAGACAGATGTGTGGTTAAGATCGATGCACCTTTGGGATCTGTTAAATAAATGTTGAATTTCTCTGGGGTTGTGCGGTGTATGAAACAAGCAATGTGATATAAAGTAAATCTCTGTCTTTCGTCTGCTCCACCGAGAAAATACCGTGTATTTTCTCAACACATGATGTAATATGTGTACAGTTGTTCATAGTAACTTAACTTGTTTGACCATTGAAGTTTTCAACCAAACCTCCATTCAACTACTTTTCCAGTTATCACCATATAGGTAAATCTAACACCTACTGCTTATGCAATCAATGCTGTTTACATTGTCCTACTGGAAAATGCCGAAATAATCCCTGGAAAAGACCACACGGACAGCAGCATATGTTAAAATGTATATATACTCCTTCTGCATTAAACATGCACTCACAGATGTGTAAGTTCAGTACACAACCATTTAAGTACAGTACCATCAAAACTGAGAGGCTGGCTTATAGACATAATGCTGATGAAAGTTTGTTTAGTGCTTTTCCTCTTGATGTCTTGAACATGACTGTCTTCTAAAAACTATGTGTTGACTTCTCAGACCACAAAGCACACTTGCACTGTGCCAGTGTGCCACTCTCCATTCATCTCAGATTAGATGAGGCCAACATTACAAAGAGTTTGCAAAGACGTTTTGCAAAAACAGTGCAAATAGGGTCTGTGGTACAGTATGTATAATTATTGTGTTAAATGAATAGTTCGAATATGTAGTGCATATTTTGAAAGTGTGTAATTTTTACACCAAGTGGTGATACTGGGCTGGTCAGATAGAGAGCACACCTCATTGGTTCTTGCTATTGTGGAGGTTATAAATTGCATGCATCATCATTCTTCAAGATTTAAAAGAAACAATAAACAATAGTATACTTTCTTTAATATTGTCAGAAAGGACATACACAGCAGAAATGTTATTTAGACTGCTCTGACTAGTGTGAGAGTAGGTCTTATAATACAATAATGTTGATTTCAGTGTATGAAAAAAAAGCATTTGCCTGGTTTAAGCTTGGAATTATTTGTCGTTATATTATTTTTATAATTGATATATTATTTATATTTTAGTCTTAAATGAAAATAATCAAGAAAAACAATCTTACTGTTTGGTCTGGCAGGGGTCCGGGCAGCCATTGCATAGTTTGCAGAAGGGCGGAAGATATTTCTCCTTGCACTCACACTTGCTACACTTGCAGGTGCCTCTGCCACTGCACACAGAGCCACCAGGTGTGCGACACGCCTCTTCAGATATTGTGCATTGGCAGGCAGAACCCTCAAAGCCTGGGTTGCATTTACATGTGCCACAGTTGCACCTACCATTCCCTTTACATTGAAGGAGAAATAGAATGAGATTGAGTTGATTTTACGTAGAATAAAATATTTGCAGAGGATAGGCACTGTACCTCCACAGAGTACATTCAGGGACTGCTCACACTGTTCATCGTCACACTCGCAATAGTCACCGTGGTAACTTATGCCACTTTCCTTTTTGTTGCATGAGCACCTGCCACATTCACATTCTCCACGCCCCTCACACTCAGCACTGCCATTTTCTCTCCGACAAGATGATTTCAGAGAACTTTCGTACTTCTGTCCCAGGGAGCACTCACAGCTTCGCCCCACAAATCCAGCACTACAACTGCATTAGGGAAAGAGTTAAATAAATAGACAAAGATTACAACCAAACAAAATCATGTTAAAAAATATTATCAAGTCATCATAATTTTAAAGACCACCACCTGGATAGAAGGCTATAAAGAGATGCCCATTACATTTTAAAGTTTCATTCCATGATGTGCTTGGAATTCCTAAACAAAAATGTTAATTCTTAGAGAGCTTCTGTACTGAGGGCTTCATGTACTTATGTTAGCGAGTGCAGATTAAACATAAGCATAGCTAAACTGTAGATACTGCACGCTGTGCTTTCGTTGGATGTTGTGGCTGATGAAATATATAAAGCTTACTTGTCTCTGACGTATCATCAAATCTAGAGATAACAGGGTAATTATTCCCCTAAAATAATTGTTTGGGCAACTATAAAAAATTATATTAATGCCACAGTAGCTACTCATGGGAAGTGGAAGAAGACATTCAAATTTTTATTTTAACAGGGCACTACAGAACAAATCCTTACAGCACGTCTCCTTGGCCTGTGTCTTTGTCTTTCTCATATGCCCCTGCCATTGCTTCCCTTTTATAATTTTATATAACACCTGCGACATCAGAGGCAAAGAATTTTCAACGCAAAACCGACTTGCACTTTCCATCACAGTTTTCATACATACAACGGAATAGGTCATTGCTCTTTCATTAAACATCTGCCATATGTTTTCTTGAAACTCACACCCTCCCATGAATGCATACGCATGAATAAGAAAGCGCAACTTGCGGTGCTTACAGCAGGCAGAATGTAGTTTCAGCCATGTGCACGTGCGTATTCGTACAATATTCCGAACGTTTTTAGGTACCAATAGTGATGAAATTACACCTAAAATGGTGCTAACACGTCAGCACATAAGGACCTGTGTCTGACATTCATCACTACTCCAAGGGGGTTTCAATCCCCATAACCTCTTTTAAATCACTGTAAATAGCTTTTGTTAATATGCTGAATTACATAATACTTACCAGTAATAAACATAGTAGTGTGCTGTGGTGAGACTTTGTTTCAATAGCATTAAAGCTGCTGTAGGTACGATTTGAGAAAACACAAAAGATTCTGACATGATAGACTTTTCGTCAGGGTGTCATGCAGCGTCCCAGACACCACATCTCTGGTCTTCAATTATGTCACACTACAAGGAGTAAAGACTAGCTTTACTCCTTACTAGCTCGTTTTCGATATTTGGGGCTGACACTGGAAATGTCTCGGCCGCAATCAAATCTGTTCAAAGTCTGGCTGAATTTGACCCAGACATTAGCTGATATATAGCTACTTTTCCCCAGTCTACCATGGATTTATTATAACTGGATACATCATGTAAAAATGGCATGGAAAAGGCTTGAAAATGTAATTGTAATGGTTCTCCAGATGCAGTTGTCGTGTCTTCTGAGCATCTGCATTAGCATCCACACATGCACACACACACATATATATATAGACTATTTGTTTTAGATTCCGTCTCTCAAAGTGGAAGTGTACCTATATTAGTAAGTAGGAAAACCTGCAAAATCAGCAGTGTATCAAATACTTGTTCTCCCCATTGTATTCACAGAATTAGGATACAGACATCTGACCGAAGTCTGACAGAATCAGGAGAAGCGTTCCATCTTTTGTACTTTTGAGCACTACACGATTAAGTGAATGTCTGAACTTAGAATTACATCACAAATGTCACTCCAAGATAAAAATGTCAGCACCCCAAGTCAAAATGTCTTTCAGCACCCCTAGAAACACCTACTTTTAAGTCTCACAGATGTCCCCAGACAATTTATTTACAACGATTTACAGCAAAAAACAACACTTTGTTTGGATTAATAATTATTCACAGAGCATATCTTTTTTATTCAAAGAAGCTTATATCTCTGAATAATGAAAAGTGGATGGTAGCTTTTTATGGGCCATTGCAGCAAAACTATGTACAAGTGTGTGTGGAGAGTTGTGTAACTATATCTTAATCTGTGTGTGCGTAATGAGATGTGTACATTTATAAAAGATTCTCTAAATGTGTACAGGATTCTGCAAATGTGTATTCAGATTTTTAAGTGTATTGAGATTTGTAGATGTGTAGATACTGTAGATCTGTAAATGTGTAGATGTTTAAATATGTACATATTTGCAAAGGTGTAGAGATATCTTTATGCGTACATAGATATTAATTCTTGAAAGTATATTGCACTAACAGATGGATATACAGAAACACATTTTTACATGTGACTTTTGCGACACATGCAAATGCAGAGATCTGCAAATGCATGTGGCAGTTTGAAAGTGTGTGGGGATATTTGTCTGTGTTCTTCACTAGTACAGCCTGCAGAACACCAGCCAATGTGTCCTACTACATGGGCATTGCACACCTCAGTTGACTGTGCATACAGTATGCGAATGCTACACCCACTGAGCACACCCACTGAGTACATATTTGGAGATGTTCTTACATACAAATCTGATTACAAGCACAGATTCCGTATACACATTTGCAGACCACTGAGGAAGTTACAGGGTAATTTGAACATTGCTCATAGGATCACTAACATTAAGTTAGTGGGTTTATTTATTTATTTTATTTATAAGGGTTTATTTTAACTGGCCCTGGCTGAATTTCCTAGCTGTCACCCGCTTACCTGCATATGCCACATGTGACGTTACCCTTGCCATTGCAGTGCAGGGCCGGGATGATAGAAGGATCATCACACGTACACTCACAGTTGGTAGATACAGTCACCTTCAGCGTATCTCTGATGCCAAGTGGGCTGATAAAGAAGACACTCTCCTTTATACACTCAACTGCCGTTATGGTGACATTAAAAGAAATCTGTAGAGGAGGATTTTCAGACAGTTTAATCCCCATTAAATATACTGCTGTGGAACATTTTGCATGTATATCATATTCACACTGTATATTATAATACAGATGTAATGCATGCCATAGTTTGTACATGTAATTGTGACAGAGCAGTATTCCACATGTAATTATTTTAAAAGGTGACACATGTAATCACATATGATATCAACTGACCTCCTGTCCCACTACCACATTGTCACAAACCCCCCTGTCTGCTACTGGTCCTCCATCTTTGCAGAGAGGAGTGTAAGTGACTTTGATATGCTCTGGGAGGTCATCATGGGTCACAGTCACTTTGGATGATAACCGCTGGCATAGTTGACAAAACAGTTAATTAAATACAAAGGTGATCATGGCAGCTAAAGCAATGTGTTACCAAACAAACTGATAAGTTTATATTTTGTATAACTTACATTGTAGGCACTTTCAATTAATTCCACAACGTTTTTCGAATCTGATGACAAAACTCCCACTTCAGATTTAGGAATCATTTTGCTGATTTGCTGTGGTAAAAGATGAGATTTTGACACCATAATTTACTTAATTTAATATCTCAACTGATGGCCCAAGAACTGACATATAATTAATTTAATGTAAGTGTAAGAATGTCTAGATGTTGTTTAAAAGTTACCTTCTTAATAACCAACCTGATAGATCTCTACTTGTCTCTTTACTTATCAAAAACAATTGTAAATTTTTATTTGTTGGTTTGTGAGTATTCAAGCCTTACATTCATAGTGTATTGTATTTGCCTGTTTATTATTTAAAACATGTCAGAATGAGGCATATTATATTATTCCTTTTACTAAACTGGGGCTGTTATGAAAGTCTATTAGCGCCATATATAAAAACAATACGGCTGCAGGAGGGGAGCAATATATTTATATTAAAGTTGCAAATTTGTGAGAAAACTCAACAAATAGTGGTCCAAAGTCACTTCCTAAGTTTCCACTCTATGGTAGACTTAGGATCCATATATTACTTCTATCTGTATTTTGTCCCTCAACCCCCCTGTTGTCCTATGGGTCAAAATGACGTCATTATGCATATACTGTATTATGTTCAAAAAGTTATTGTTGCTCTGGTCCCCCTTAATCAACTCTATCACTTAGTGGAGGTGGATGTTTGTGACCTCGCTGCTGGGAGTCCCAT
>JAODUG010004392.1:0-10612 GCA_027564795.1 Aphredoderus sayanus
GTGCACACACTTATTTGGCGAGCACAAGCTTTCACAAATGAATCAATACACATTAGTTCAGATATATGTTATGTTATCTAGGGTGCCAACTTACGGCGGTTACAAACTCGAGTAGAGTCAAGTTTGTAGGTCTACCGTGTTTATGTAGGGCAGTGCTACGTTACCGGTTATTAAAACATTTCCGGTATTTGCGTTAACTAACTGCAAGTAGCGTTAACGTTATTTCGCCTATGTAATTTCTGTTAAAAAACAAATTATCTTTATTCTGAGAAGTGGACCTATTGCTGTCAAAACTGCCTGCACGTCTATTTATATAACGACGTGTGTTACCTTGTCCAGTAGACAACATAGCAGTTTGCGTCCATACTGTAGGCCTACCTGGATGTATTGTCCATATTGTCATTAGTCCTTCGTTGTTTCCTAAAATACGGTAGGTCTGTGTTGCCGGCCGTGTCTGAGCTCTCTAAGTCTCTAGCGCTCAACTTGATGTCACATAAACACGTGCTAGCTCTACTGTTGTTATGGTGTGTGCGGACGCGAGCTTTATCAGAGTAAATTAAATGAATCTACACTGATGGCTGTTTCGATATACATGCACGCCTATCGTTAGAAGTGGAAATGTAACCATGTCCTATTGAATACAATAACAATGTTGCTTAGGGGTAATTCTTTTCACCGGACATTTTGACTGGAGATGTTAACGTTTCTCGGACTTCGTCAGAATTTTCGGGTCAAAGTCCGGCAAATCACCGGATAACGGAAACGCTGATCTGTCACACCCTAGAATTTCATATCCTTTTCTTTTCTGTCCACAAGTCCTACCTGTGGATCACTTCTGTATTTGCTAAGCCCCCCTTTCCTCTAAAGTACCAAGAAATGGGAATCGATACCACTTGCAAAGTGTAAAGATACACGTGTTTGTTTACGGTTTACAACGTAAACGTTCCAACATTAATAAGGTCAAACCACAAGCAGACCTGTCTTATTGAGAACACTGGTATCTCAGTTAAATGCAAACACTCACTTCCCATTCTCTCTTATGGCCTGGGATCTTCATTGAGCAGCAAAAACACATCAATATTCAGCTCAGCTACTGAAGCTGAGAGTCTACTCGGTCTGGCATTTTCCTTTGTAGCTATGTATTCAGCAGGTCAGGAACTGTCAAGGAATCATTTAAATAGTCATGTGTCATTGGGAAAGTGAACTCAGACCGGTACTGTTATAGTATGTACCCTTTAAGAACAACACCATATTTGAATGTGTGTTTTTTGGTTTCGGAGTCTCTCCCTGGGAGGATGCATAGACATGAAGAGAAACATTGCTTCAGAGCCAACTCCCTGCAGCGACTCAGGCCATGTGAGGCCTTTTAGAAATACCCACAGTGTGTTTACTGTGAATGCCCCCTTGACAGATGCCGCCTAGCCCTGTACAATATGCCAAGCCTGGCAGAGCAGGCTGCCATTGTCTTTGCGTTGGTTATTGCTGTATGTCTATAAGATCAGGCAAACCCGGGTTAAAGGCCATTTATATGATATTGTAAACATTAATATAGCAGCAAACAATTCTTTTAAATGTAATGACATAATGGAATACCAGTATGTCATTTATATGTAGTGACATAGCAGAGAATGACTTCACACTCCCTCTTTGTGTGTTATAATCGGTGCTCCTCTGTTCTTTGTTTTCCAAGCCGGGCCGGCAGTGCACCCATAGTGTCTGTTTGTGTGTATGGCCCACGAAACATTTGTTTTGTGTTGAGATTCTGGTGCGCTTAGTATGACATCTAGTGGTAGAAAGTCATATAGAGTCACTTTAAATCACTTTTAGAATCCCTGATAGCTAAGCCTTTGGGTCATGTTTTCATAGGAATTTTGCCTTTTCACTATTTACAGTACCATGAGTAATAATGATAACGGTTGTATTATACCGTGTACTTTCTTTACAGAAAAATGTCATTACCCCATTAGAATAAAAGGTTTTCTAGGTCAAGGTGGAAAATCTTCATATTCCCTTTAACCAGAATTGCAGTGTTTGGCCTTCACTCATTTTTTCACCCTTTCCCCCTCTCTTCTGACAGCACTTCCATGATGGACGCAAGGCACAGCAGCACATTGAGAGCTTATGGAAGCAACTGGAAGCGGTATGTGTCCTTGCTAATATGTCCACAGTTGGACATGGGGGGACATTATAGCTACTGAATAAACAAGCACAGACTTTATGGCTGTTATATATTCAAAGCTAAAATTGCTTTAACGTAGATGAGAGGGTATGTTTATTTGTTCCAGTAATGGGTAAGGCTGAGATTGTGCAGAACCCCACTTCTTATCTCTGCCTGGCCCCTTTTACTGGAGAGAGAAAGAGTGTGTGTGTGAGAGAGAGATATACATAACTGCCTTGTCCTCTTTAACTCTGTGTGTACTAGTCAATGATGCCATTGTGTGTGTGGCCGTTAGGCAGAGTTCAGAGTGCACACTCGCCCAACAAACACTGATTGTTCAGTTAGAGGTATGGGAAGGGGGTGTATGAATGGCTGTTTTTCTGTACACAATTTGCCTCTATGAACATTTGTTTAATCTCCATGCTGCAGACTTTGACTTACTGCTTTGCTATGTCAGACACATAAACGGCCCTCTCTTGCACATAATACTGGCTCTGATATGACGAACATACATACTGTCTGCTGTGACGTCCGGTCCTATGATTGTTTAAAGGTCAAGGTGAATAGATTACAGGGGGATTACTATAAATATGTTTTTTATCAGTTTGTGATTGCTAATAATTTAATGTTTCCTACTGCTGTTATTTATGTTATGTATATTTCCAGTCTAAAAGAAGGTTTGAGAGGGACTGCAAAGAGGCAGACAGAGCACAGCAGTACTTTGAGAGGATGGACGCCGACCTTAACGTGACTAAAGCCGACGTGGAAAAGGTACGTGTGCCCCTGCTGAACATACTCCAATACACACTTGACTTGTTAGGATCCTCTTCCTGTTAGCATACTTTAGTTAGCATCCCCGTCTTGTTAGCATCCTCTCCTAGCTAGCATCCTCTCCTTGTTAGCGCCCTCTCCTAGTTAGCATCCTCTCCTCGTTAGCATCCTCTCCTCGTTAGCATGCTCTAGTTAGCATTCTCTCCTAGTTAGCATCCTCTCCTTGTTAGCATCCTCTCCTTGTTAGCATCCTCTAGTTAGCATTCTCTCCTTGTTAGCATCCTCGCTTTTTTAGCATCCTCTCCTCGTTAGCATCCTCCAGTTAGCATTCTCTCCTTGTTAGCATCCTCGCCTTGTAAACATCCTCTACTAGCTAACATCTTCTCCTTGTTAGCATCCACTCTTTGTTAGCATCCTCTCCTAGCTAGCATCCTCTCCTTGTTAGCATACGCTGACATATCCCTGCCCCTCCACTTCTAACCAACTCCACTTGTCACTGAACCAAACGGAAGCAGGGGATCATTCACCATGGGCTTGATCACAGAGTGTGTGTGTGTGTGTGTGTCTGTGTTAGCTTGGATTGTATGACCTGCTGCTTAACAAGGCTGATAGGCAGGCTGAGTCCTTATTATCGCTGTGAAACAGCCACCAACTGCGCTATGCTGCTGTGTGGGACTTGGCAACACAGTGTGTGTGTGAGCTGTGTGTTTGTGTGTCGTGGTTTTGTGTGTCACAGTATGTCGGTTTGGCTTTAGCACATCCAGGTTTCCTATTTGAGGGAAGGTCTGTACATCCAAATGTGTGCGCATGTGTGTGTGTATGTCGTGATTGTGTGTGTGTCACTATGTCTGTTTGGCCTTAGCACATCCAGGTTTCCTCTTTGAAGGAAGGTCAGTAGCCTACATCAAAATGTGTACAGTATGTATGTGCCTGTTGTGGCTTTTGTTATTTTGTTATTTCTCATTGTGCACTCATACTGTATATCTTAAGGGCCACAAGAAAACTCTCCCGGGGATATGAGATGATGTCACTTCCTGCTGTCAGGACCAATTAGCGTAGCTTTGGACACTAGGGCCTTAAGCCCACACAGCTCCCACGCCCGCAAGGCATCGTGGGTCATCAGTGCGTGTTGTTTCTGCTTCATCAGCAGTCAGAGCAGAGCAGGCCCAGAGTTGACACGGTTCAGACCCAATTATTATGCAAATGCAGGCCTGAATAAGCAGCCTTTTTGCCTCTCAACCATGGCCGAAATGAAGGCAGAACCACAAAGGGCTTGTTCCAGCACTGTACTGAGCACTGTCTGCCCCACATGGGACTCACAAGAAGCCAGACTAAAACAGGAGTATTGTTCTGAACACAGAGATTTATTTCACTGTAAACCAGCAAATACAAGTCAGAGCCATCCGGATGTAGGTTACATGTGAAGATCAGGTTTTTTGTTTGAGTAACGTCCACAATTACATATCTATATATTGTAACCACTCTAAATCTTACTGCTTTCATTATCAATCATTGTTTTTTCTTTGCGTCATAGACAGGATTGTCTGTTATTTACTTATTCATACTTAGAACTGCTCTCACCTCATTACTCTGGTTGCCATGGAGATAATTTTATATTGCTAACACAATGCTCCGTGTTGGGTTGTGCTTTCATAATAGTACTTTCTGCTATTAAATACGCCTCTGTATGTCAACTGCTACTACTAGTTATTTGTTAATAACTTACAAAGTTATTTATTTAGGGTTTAGGTTTAAAAATCATCTTCCATACAGTAAAAGCTAATTCTTCTAATGTATTTTTATATTATGATTACATAATGCATGTAGAAACGTTGTCACCCCTCTTGAAAAAGGGGTGACAATGTGATGATAAATGCAACCAAATTCAAAATCATATCCCAATGTGTTTCATGGGTTGTTTGTTTTCGTCGTTAAGGAAGTCTTGGAGTATTAGGACCGGAAGAGGTGAAGCTGCCATCATTTGACGCTTTAGTCACAGTTGTAGGCTGGAGAATGAAAAGAAGGGGAAGTTACACTGAAAGGGAAAGGGAGCTTTTTATATAAACCCCCATTGTGTGGTTATGACAGTATATTGTCTCTTCTATAGCTTTTTCTATAGCTCTCTTCTTATTAATTATACTTAACTTGCAAATGCCCTTCTTTACTTTGGATTAGACTCCCCCTAAAAGTCAATGCCAAAGTAATTTATTTATTTAGCTACGTGTGAGTTTATTGATCGTAATATAGGGATTTTAACTCTTACAGCCATGTCAATAGTGACTGACTGCACTTGTTGAGCTGAGCTGTTGTGGTTTGCCATGCAGCCCGTTTCAAACCTCAGACTGCTCCTTCTACTGTGCTGGCAAACTTATCCCTCAATTTGGGGTTGAAATTCACAGCCCAGATATCCACAAGCCATGTTAACATTTTTTTAAGGCGCTCCACAGTGCCGGTACTTTCTGTTCGTTCTGTCTGTTATCTTTGTTGATCATGTTTTTCCTGTTTTTTCCTTCTTAATTTGAGATTTGCGAATGCTGTGTTTTAGCTGTCTCTATACATTTCTGTCAAACTGTTGACCTTGATACCTACTTCCTTATCTGAGACATGTCACGCAAGTTTCTGCAAGAAGCGTATCTATGGCAACCTCTTCTTTAGCTTAGCTAACAGCTAACAATGCTTTTTGTTTTATGTGTGTGTTTTTGTAAATGTATCCTCTGCCCTGCCTTGGTGAAGCGATGTTCCCACAAGGTAGGTCGACTGGACAGTGAATATGTTATGACTGTGGGAACACACACACACACACACACACACACACACACACCTGTTGAATCTGATATGTGCTGGCTTGTCGTCTACTGACCATTCGCTTACTAAGATTTTTGTGTTTGACCGGACGGAAAGACACTGTTGTTGGTGTTGGCTGTGTATGTCATGTGAGCAGATACAGTTGCTTTGATTGTCATTCACAGTTCATTGTCATTGTCCATCTTATTAGTCTTTGGTCAACAGCGGGATTCTGTTTCTGTCTGTTAAGTCATTTGTCTTACACTATACAACGCTTAAACAGAGACTTCAGGATACTTTTATGTCTATTGCTATCCTTCCCAATTCCATTAAACCTCCATTATTAGCAGATGTATCCAAAGTGACTAACAAGTGCATATGTCAATATCTAAAACAGCCACACACCAGTCTTTATAAGTACAGTCAGAGCTAGTTTGGTTACCAGGTACCACAGTTGCACTAGGTACCTGAAAATGAAATGCAAAGAGCAGGTAATAGCATAATAGAGCAGAAGAGGATGGGTGGGCCCGAGCACACACAGTGTGTGCGAAGCCCTCTTGAAACTACCCAGATTATCTTTCTGCGGTTTGATCGCACTTCTGACTGCTTTAAAATGAACGAAAACTCACCAAACTTTGTACACACGTCTCTGGGTGAAAAGTTTTTTATTCTATGGGCGTGGGCATGGCAAAATGGCCACCCTAAAAAGCAGCACGCCTGATCACTTTGATCAAGATGTACACATTTCTGTAGCATATATAACACATTCTGTTGTACAAGAAAGTCTTGGAGCAAGTCTCTAAACCCAACAGGAAGTAGGCCATTTTCAATTGAACGGCCATTTTGGACGATTTGCACGCTCCGTACTTTAATGAACTCCTCCTAGGGAAATAATGAGATCCAAATTTTCTATGTGCATTGGGGGACTATGGGGATTAAATTTTTAATCCCCAAAAATGTATTTGTACAAACCATCATTGTTTGATAAAGGGTGTGTCCTCGACATGGCATTGAATATTGATGATTCGCCATGAAACATAATTTTCATATAACATTTCATATAAGTATACATGCTCAAACACGCACCAAACTGTACAGTCTTGTCAAACATCCAACCCTGATGACACCTATAGGGCAATATTCACTCATAGTCATAGCGCCACCTACTGGCGACAGGAAAGGTCAAGTTTTACGATGTGGGGTTCTGCTACTAGACAGTTTGTCATATGCTCTTCAATACTATCTCAGAATAGTCACAAGATATGGCATTATATGATAATTGTGAGTTTTGGTTCATGGCTTGGCGGCAAAGTCAAATCCTTCGCCATGACATATCAAAGTGTTTTAGCTCCTCTGTATACTGTCATATCTGAACCAAACTTTAATAGATTAATAAGAATCCGTCCCTGAACACATTGATATGACAATATTCACTCATAGCCACAGCGCCACCTACTGGCAATAGGAAATAAGCCTTGTTTGACGTTTATTATTTGATTTACACGAAATGTTCATGTTCCAGTCTAGCATTATGCCATTAATGATGCCAAGCTGGGAAACTGAGGTTTCGTTTAAAGGCATGTCAATCCTTCACTGTGAAACAGGACGTTACTTCACTGTACCTTGTCATAATCACTACCAAATTGGTGGTGATTGATGGTGGTTAAGAGTCTCGACCTCAGCACATCCACCTGTCAATTTAGGAGTTATAGTCATAGCGCCACCTACTGGCAACAGGAAATAAGCCTTGTGTGACATTTATTATTTGATTTACATGAAATGTTTATGTTCCAGTCTAGCTTTATAACATAAATGATGCTACGCTTTGAAGCTTGTGAGATTTTGTTTACAGGTGTGTCTATCCTACGCCGTTAAACAGGAAGTGGTTAACTTCACTGTAAAGGTTGAATCACTACCGAATTTCATATGTTGGATAACAGTCTTAGCCTGAAGAGCTCTATATGTAATTTAGGAGTCATTGCGCCACCTACTGGCGACAGGAAGTGATGCTTTACTCCATTGCGCAGCATCCAAAACCCATGACAGTTCACAGCTGCAACTATGGCACGCCCTAATGGTGAGAGGGCCCGCTCAGTGTTGCTTGTGCTTGCAACCCTAGTTAATTTTGTTCTTCTAGTGGAATTGAAAGTGATCATTTGAATGCAATTGTACTAAAATAATTAGTGATAAATGATGTGTATTATAACTTGTAGGCTCTTCTGAAGAAGTAGAATTTTAGTCTTCTGAGAGTAATACCTTAACTGAACCGCAATCTTAACTGTCATGTAGAGATTCCAGGCACAGGCAGAGCAGGTTGCTACTACAGGTTTCGTAGAAGTACCAACAGGATGTGATGCAACAGCGGAAACAGGCTTTGACAGCAGATTTGTTGCCGCGGTGATGCTGTTGTGTACTCTCAAAACACACGCCTCATCAATGCTCATGCCTCTACGCAAGTGTGCACACACGCTTGCATGCTTAAATAATGACACCACACACACACACACATGGACTGCACCCATATGAAAAAACTAAATACACTGTGTGGCCATTTTGGCATTTTATATTTATAGATTTACTTCATGTGTGCAGGTGTATTTTAGCTTGTGTTTTCTGGCTTACATCATCTGGTTTTTAGTCTGTACAAATATTTGTGCAGTTAAGTATTATGGTTTAATTAGCTGTAAATATGCAGTTATAGCATGTCTTTCTATGTCTCTCTCTCTCTCTGTAAGTTAATGTGTGTCTGTCTACCTTTGTGGATATTTTTGTTTTACAGAGATAGGTACAGTTGCGTTTTATACTGCCCACGGGACCACAAATGTCTTCCTGAGCTCAATGTTTCAAAGACAACTGTGTAAGGCTAAGGTGAGCGCTGGAGATCTGTCAGCCCAGGGGATAGCCTCAGAGAACCACGCGTTGAGCGCGATGTGAGGGGAATGCGCTCCCAGGGTTTCAATCCAAAAAAACAATGTGTTCTTAACACCTGTTTAAATCACAAAGGGATTTCTGGACCTAAAGTGTCCCTTTTAGAAAATACTGAAAGTGCAGGCGCCAGGGAACAGAGGTGTGGTCGTGGCCGTAGGCTATGTCAAACTACTAAGGATAATGGAGGGCTCACAATGTGACACACAGCTTTAGTACAACCCTATGAAGCTAGAATTTCCACTGTGGGTGGACTAGCTTTAGGTCTGCCAGAGGTGATTGTGAACTGTTTAAGAGCAGAATGGCCATGAGTAATACTGTACAGGCGCACACACACACACACACACACACACACACACACACACATACACCACATGCTGTCTGGCTAAGATAATCTCCACTCCATCTGCTTGCCATAGATCTGTAATAGGCTAGTCGTGACACTTCTCTGCTGTGTCCCTTCTCTCCCAGAGAAGGAGCTTAAAATTATCAACATTAGTGACAGCACAGACAGGCCTGTCTAGATCGGCTATCAATTCTCATTCCTTCCTATTTCTGGACCAATTGTAAAGCATTTGTCCCTATATATGTATTGATAGTGGGCTGCTGACCAACTGATGCAGATTCTGTCCCACTTGTGATTTAGTGCGCAGGTGTGTGTGTGTGCGCGTGCTAATCTGTGTGCGCCCATGTGCATGCGCGCGTGTGCTTGTGTGCAATAGCTTGCTGTGAAAACAAAAAAGGTTTTTGTGATATGTATAAGTTGTCATTGCCTTAACTTTGTTCAGGTCAAATAAACCCGCATAGTTGTTCAGCTTTTGATGTTATAGCACAGTTCAATATGAATATGAAATATGGCGTTGGGAACGTCAGGTCACAGTGCCCGTGGGGTGGACAGGAGGGGATGCTTGGTGATGTGTATGGTTCCACGCCTCTGCTCACAGGCACGACAGCAGGCTCAGGCCAGGCACCAGATGGCAGCGGACAGCAAGAGTGAATACGCGTCCTACCTGCAGAAGTTCAACCAGGAGCAGAACGAACATTACTACAGTGTCATCCCCAACATATTCCAGGTACTGTAGCTACAGCCCTGTCACACACAACGGACGGAGGTCACTCAGCATTTGGCTATTAAATGACTGGAAGAAGCAGTTCAATGTCTCTGTTGCTATACGCTCTTAGCACCGACTGAGATAATACAACTTAGCCTACTGCCCATTCATGAAAGCCTAGTGGAGCGGAGGTATTTAGGTATTTTTGTTTATTTACACTAACAATAGTTAAAGGATAATGTCACTTCTAATACTGGAAGACAAAGATGTGCGTTTCACAACAATGAGCGCTTCAGATTGTCACTGGTCATATTTTGTGACATCACAGAGAGGATGGCCCCATGTGAGCTATTAGTGCTCTGATTGGGTCCCGGCTGAGCAGAAATATGAACACAATTAAAGACTAAAACTAAACTAATTAAAATGTCACATTAACATCATGTTATTAATTTTATCAGATGCAACATTTTAATTCAAATGTAGACCTACAGTATAACATGAGTATAACTATACACAAAAGAAAGAACATTTATTAATCCTCACACACCACAAACTAATGAATTTAGTCTTATGTTGCCATTTCTGAAGTTAATACTCACCTTGCTTTGTGTTGGAACAGAAAATCCAGGAGATGGAAGAGAGAAGGATTGACAGGATAGGAGGGTGCATGAAGACATTTGCAGAGGTGGACCGCCAGGTCCTGCCGATTGTAGGGAAATGTTTAGATGGCATGACGAAAGCTGCCGAGTCCATCGAGGCTAAGAGCGTGAGTACTCCAGCATTATTATTATTATTATTATTATTATTATTATTATTATTATTATTTCACATTGCTGCATTGTGCTGCTTTAACCCTCGTAATGTACTCGTAATATAGTTTTTAGCCACACGGCGGCGCCATCTGATTGTGTATGATTTGTGT
>JAODUG010004393.1:5000-10611 GCA_027564795.1 Aphredoderus sayanus
GGAGCTAACTATGCTCGTTTTCTGGCGACTGGCAGCGCACACGGCCCCCGACGTCAATGACAAAAAGAGGCCGGGGCGAGTGTGACATGGGCTTTATGCCCGTGTCAAGTTTACACCAAGAAATTCAAGCTCCCCCTTCCACCACCACCTCCCACCTCAACCTCCCCTGAATTTTGGCAGCGTGAGGCAAATGCTAGCAACCTGCAGCCTTCCTGCCTGTGCCTTTGTGGCTGTCTGATAGCGGGACAATCGCCACACACAGTTCGGCTAATGGAATGGTGGGTGTTAGCAGCTAGCCATGTCTTACACAGGATAAGTGTGTGTGTGTGTGTGTGTGTGTGCGCGCGCGTGTGTCACGCTGCTCAGGCCAAACCCCCGATTAGATTGTGAGAAAAGGATCCTATAGCGCTTGGTTCGCACTTCCTTTACTGCCCCGGGTAGATAGCTTTCTGTTGCTGTAGCGAGCCACGCGACTACCTTCAGCGCCGCCCGTTTCAAAGACGGGGAGGGCGCGGAGCGAGGCGTCTGTGTTTTTAACCACCCCCCATCTCCCCCTCAACTACCACTCCCCCTCTATGAGGCAGATGGGATCGGACACCCTTTATGGACTGCATCCCCCCCCCCTACTGCGTCTGTTGACGTGTGCCTCTGAGGGTGGCAGCGCTCACCCAAGTGTGGCTGCCTTGCCGGAGGAGAAGCTAAATGCGTGCGTGAGTGTGTTTAGAAGATATAAGATGCTTGTGTCTGTGTCCCTGTTTGTGGGTA
The DNA here is from genome assembly GCA_027564795.1 of Aphredoderus sayanus. Taxonomy (NCBI): domain Eukaryota; kingdom Metazoa; phylum Chordata; class Actinopteri; order Percopsiformes; family Aphredoderidae; genus Aphredoderus; species Aphredoderus sayanus. Next base: position 5,766 of record JAODUG010004393.1, read on the forward strand.
CTGTATTATACTGTGTGTGTGCGCACTTTTGACGGAGATGTATGCTTTAGGTGTATACATACGTGTGTGTGAGAATACGTGCCTTTATGTGAGAGCAGGCGTCTGTTGTGGGAGAAATAGCTAGTGGCTGATTTTCTAGTGTCTCTCCATTGTGCTTTCATCTCTAATAGGGCCTGATTTAAGGCTGACCAGAGCACACCAGGAATAGCGCCTGGCCTCTCATTTCCTCTGCAGTGAGTCTAGAATCTCTTCATAATATTTAGCCGGGGAATAATGATGTTTGATTTCCCTCTCCACTGGGTGTGTCACTGCCAAGGCTATTTTCTACCAGTAAGAGAGAATGATAGGATACAGCAGAGCTTTGTCCATGAAAAACCATCCGCTTGTTACGGAGGACAACTGGGTGTTTATATCGCAGAGTGTATCTTAACCCTCTTGATGTCCTCCGGGTCAAAATGACCCAAATCACTAGCTTTTTGTGGCAGATAGAAGGAGCTAAACCTAATTCTACAGCTTACACACATATATGATGTGCACTGCTGGCACAACAAGGTATGAGTTTGAAACCTGAGGACAACAGGAGGGTTAAAAGCACAAAAAACAACACAAATGCATAAATAAATCATTTAATATATAAATAAATACACATAGCAATGACAATTAAAAAACACGCAAAATCATACACGATCAAATAGCACCTCCGGGTGGCCAAATACGATATTCTTAACCCAGGTGATGCCCTTAACCCTCGTAATGTACTCAGAAATCTCAGATTTGGCCACACGGCGGCGCCATCTGATTGTATATGAATTGTGTGTTTTTCAATTGGCATTGCTGAGTGTATTTATTTCTTTATTATTTATTTATTTATGTATTTAGGTTGTTTTCTTTGTGCCTTTTAACCCTGTTGTTGTCCTCTGGTTTCAAACACACACCTTGTTGTGCCAGCAGTGCACATCATGTCTGTAAGCTGTAGAATTAGGTTTAGCACCTTCTATCTGCCACAAAGCGCTAGTGATTTGGGTCATTTTGACCCAGAGGACATTACGGGGGTTAATAATATAGTGTTGAACCACCAGGCAGCGCCATCTGATTGTGTATGATTGTAGGGTTCTTTTTATTGTCTTTGCTGTGTGTATTTATTTCTTAATTCATTGTAAGCTGTAGAATTAGGTTTAGCACCGCCTATCTGCCACAAAGCGCTAGTGATTTGGGTCAATTTGACCCTGAGGACATCACAAGGGTTAAGGACATCATGACGGTTAAGGAGAAGCTCTTGATTGAATTGGGTGTGTGAGCACCCCATTTATAGTAGGTAGAGGAAACAGCTGTTGTTTTGAACCGCAAAAGGTGTGCTCCCGACTGCAGCTAGTGAAAGGCTGTGTGTGCTTAAGTGTTGCCAGCAATGCATTGTGGGTTGTTTCTTTGTGTGCCTCCTCCAGGACAAAAATGAAAAGCAGACTTGCTTAGCATCCTCCATCAAATCTTTAGTGACCGATCACAAGTTATTACCCTTAGTTAAGATGGAATGGCCTCTGGGGGCGGGACAAATTAAGTCATTTGTGTCTGAGCATAATTTGTTTGTTATTGCTGACGAGACACTTTATTAAAATCTCCAATCTGACTGTAATTCACTGTGCCTAATGAAAGATAAAGGGTGGGGTGGTCCACAAACGGAACACAGAGAATTTTCCCACCCCACCTCACTAATTCTCCAAACCGACATCCCCAGAAAAGCCCAGGGTAGTATTTGGCCTGCCTGTCTGCAGGAGGGGAAGGGAACATCTGCATGGCTGCCTGACAGCCATGCTAATATTGACAAAAAGTCCCACCAGCTTTAATCATGTCCCGTAATAACGAGAGGTAGACGTTGTTTACGGCTGCTGCCGTAATAGACTCTTTCCCTGCTGCAGTGCACATTAAAAAAGATGGCACTTTGTTCCGAGCTGCCATTGCAAATCACTAGCGTCACCAAAAAGGGTTGGGGGGGGGGGTAAGATATGACTGCCGTGGCAGGTTGTCCATAATGAAATCACATTTCCATATTAAAATGCACGTCGGCACGCACGGGAGAAGGCTTCCCCCCTCTCTCTACCTCTCTCTCTCTCTCCCTCTCTCTATTTTTCTCTCTCTCTCTCTATTTCTCTCTCTCTCTCTCTCTCTATTTCTCTCTCTCTCTCTCTCTCTATTTCTCTCCCTCTCTCTACCTCTCCCTCTCTCTACCTATCTCTCCCTCTCTCTCTCCCTCCCCCTCTATCTCTCTCTGCGCTTGTTGCAGCCCCGCCCTCCCTCCGCGTAGACGGTCGCCGGGCACGCCGGCCGTCGTGACTGCGCCACCGTAAATCTGAAGTTGTTTACGAAGGCTGCCATCTTGCCGCTCTCCGGGAGGGAGCGCTGGAACGGGGCCATCTGCTGGCTGCTTGATGAGAGAGCAGCCAGGCGAGGTAATTAATACAACATCCCCCCACCCCCCCAGCCCGCATGCCCAGCATAGGAGGGAAGGATATAGGGGTGTGTGTGTGACAGAGGTTGGGGTATCAAGGACCTGTCAGCGCTGGAAGATGCATGGCCGGTGAACGCAGTGACACTACGCTGCAGCAGAGACGTGCACCTCTGCCCTGATAGCCAGCCGTCTCCCGCACCCATCGATTTCACTTTCCCAGGGAGGCTGGGTCTACAGGTCCTCACCTATGGATTCCAGCTTGACTCTCCTCACTTGTTAAAACATTTGTCGGCTGAAGGACTTGGCACAGGTGATCTTGTGCGTGACGTTATACTGTTTTCTTTCGCAAAGCTCCAGCCCCCAAGCTTAAAGGTACACTCCAGAATTACGTTTTGTGGTTGAAACCTGCATTACACATGTGTTGTTGTGGACTGGCCTACATTCCTCTCTACTCCTCCCCCTATTGCATCATTCTTTGCCCTACAATCGCCCCCCACTCTTGAACACAATCGAGGAGTGTAATTTTAAATTGCTAAACTATCCTACATGTATTTATCAGTCTGCAGATGTACGAATGGGAATTGTGTACTCTCCTAAGAATTTCACAGTCGGCATGGTAACCTGAATGTCGAAATTTGAAACAATCCCGGAATCCTCCGACCTCGTAAAACAGAGAGGAGACAGTTTGGTTTCCTTTGCCACTGCAGCAGATTTGGTAAACTGTGTGAGCGGAGAGGCTTTCACCCATGGCACTGTAGTTGATACTTCCCGTTGACTTTGCCTCGGCGGGATAAACTCTCTCGTCTGTCGAGCTCCATCAAACAAGAGGAAAAAAAACCTTGCCTGGAGATAGAGGAGTCCACTGGGAAGCCCTTGCCTCCCCTTTCTCACACTTTCCTTCACTCTCCATACAGTGTATAGCCATTTATTTTAGCTTGTGAAAAATAACTTAGAGAACAAGGTTGTCAAACGTTTTCTTTTTTTCCCCCTGTGAAAAGAAGTCTGCAAACTCAGCATTCCAGCGGCCTTCTACAGTATATTGTATTGCGCTACAAATGTACGTCAATAAACCCAGAACTGAATGAACCTTCACAAACAGGACAATAGAGTATCCACCACTGCTCAGCTTGACCAATGCTCTCCTTTCCTAACAGTGCTATCTTCTGATTTTATTCAGCTACTTATTCATTGTGGACATTCAGGCTACCGGCTTTATTGCCTTTGGAAAAATCTGCCAAATGAGTGAGCAGTATACAGTAAATGGCATGCCTGCCAACCAACACAAAGGAGATATGGGCTATAAATACCCAGAATAAAGCCTCACACAAAAAAAAATTAATGAATAAAAAACGAGGTAGCAAGAGTTAATGCAGGGAAGTGATAGTTGAATCCCATTTAAATGCATTTCGCCTTTCCCTTTATTTCTTTTCTTTTTTGTCAGCTAGTGTTTAGAATTCACTCGATAATTACCGTATTAAAATGCATGTAGGAGCCTGTGTGCTGGTGCTAGGGGGAGATAAGGCCTCTGAGAAGAGAGCGAAAAGAAGTCGACCAGAGGCCTATCAGTCAGCTCCGAATTGCTTTATAATTACTGAGATGCAGAGACGTAATTTCCTTCTAAAAATAATGCGGAGTTTCATTTTCTTCTTGTCGGTTAATACGCGGGAAGGGGTGGAGACTGTGTGGGTGGGTGGGGGGTGATGGCTGGCCTGAATGCATTGGTTTAACCTTTCCTTGTATAAGTCGGTGTGGCGCCATGTTAAGCACAGTGTAGCCTAGTTTCTGCGCAGCGTGAATGCTACCGCCTCTCCGTTTTGGGATTGGGAGGCGGAATCCAAAATCTTGACACATTGGGGTTGTATTCATGAATATGGCACACTGTCTGGTTGAAGATCCCCTTACTTGTTGGAGTCTTATTCGGAGACTTATGGCGCTGTGTTATTATTCACATTGTAAACTGACAGCACCCTGCCCCCCCTCTCCAGCTGAACTGAGCATTTGTCTTCAATTATTCCTGGATGCTGTTTACATTTTTTATGTGCTACATGACAGCGTTTAGCTGAAGCTTAGGTGAATTCTGGCATTCACTGGCAAAGAAACCACACAGCTACTCTCAAAAGGAAATCACTGAACTGATTGGACAGGGCAGAAAAACATTTTAGATTCTAGCCCTCAATCAGAGTAACACCAGGGACAATGATGAAATAGCAAAACATGTCCTAGTAATTAACGATATTAATAACTACCTAATAGCTGATCCTATTTATTAATCAAAATGGTAATTCTTATAAAATCAGATGACTTGGCATTTAGGACTGAAGAAATTTGTTTAACCCTCGTAATGTACTCGTAATATAGTATTTAGCCACACGGCGGCGCCATCTGATTGTGTATGATTTGTGT
>JAODUG010004394.1:0-10610 GCA_027564795.1 Aphredoderus sayanus
TTGACTCTTTTAGTGTTCATACAAATATTTACACACATTAAGTTTACTGAAAGTAAAAACAGTTGAAAGTCAGAGGATGTTTTTTTTTTGCTGAGTTTATATGTGACTGATCATGCACACTAAAATATGAATAACCCAAACTGAAATATGTTATTGTTGTATTTGACCACTTGCCTAACATCACTCTATATGTTGTTTCCTATACAATTATCCCTTCAAGAACACACAAAAACAATCAAATTTAACAAGGGATTATTTTTAGAGGGTGAATTGTTACCATAGCAGCAACAAATCAGCAAGAAATACAGACACACGTTATTGCTACCACAAAAATGATAGCATGGTTAAGAAATAAGGCATGCTAAAGCATGCTTCATAAATGGTTACATTTGTAATGTTAATATAACATTCTAATAATAGTAAAACATGAACCACTGACCTGTCATGGTAAGACAAATGGTGAAAAGTGGAATAAACTTTTTATTTTTTATTTAATGGTTTTAAAAACCATGATGGTGAGATGGTGGGGAAATGGGGGAAACTCCATATTGGGAAATTATCTGGGAGGTTCTCCTATTGCTATGTTCATTTAACAAAAGATACTTGCTGTGTGTGTCAGGGGAGACTGATAAAGAGGCGGTAACAATCTTTAATGTCCACATACAGTATGCCTATAGCAGTCACACTGACAATGTCACCTGGCCTATAATATACGTCTTTAAGTTTAGTCTAGAAACTGTAGACATTGAAGAGAGCCATTGGAACCAAAAGTCTAAAGTTACACACAGAGCAACAATACTGGCAGCTTGGGAGCTAGACAGGCAACACCAAGGGTCAAAACACAAACAGCCACTTATTTACAGTGAATAGAGAGGGCTCGTGCAGTCCTAAATGTTGCCCTTGGCACTTAATGCTGCACAGGATGCAAAGGAATGGTTCTACTGTATTGTCATAGACATGAATTTCTGTAGTACATCTGACTCACCAATTGAAAAACTACCCTTGTATGATATCTAATGCTGTATTCCAAGGTTTATAAAAATAAAATAAAAACTCAACTTTCACCATTAATACAAGAACACCCAGGTCAAATGATTTTTGTCCAGCCTGTCTGTCTGTTGACAGCATCATAGGAAATTACTATTTAGCATTCATCAAATATAGATTAACAGTCACACTAAATGTTTATCTGTACAGTATGTGCACCATGTAAGCTATCCCTCTAGGCTAGCAGGTCACTCCTTATGGAGGGCTGTCTAACAAACCGTCTAATACCGGCGTACCCATCAGCCTATGACAGTAGGATCAAACACTAATCTACACTTGGGGCTTGGTCTGTAGTATCATGTGTTTTATGAAATGTCAGTGTTGAAACTGTAGCCCATTAAGTTAATGAGAAGGACAAAGAACCAAGTCCATGTTTGAGCATGTAAAACCACCAGCTAAGTGAACTACAATATACATTGGGCAATAGACTACACTACTACATCTGCAGCAACAGACAGCTAGCTGGCTTAAGCATAAAAATAAAGATAATTGTGTGTTTGCAACAAACACATGAATGAATCTGGGCACTGAATATCCCTACTTCCAAAAACAGCATTTAAATCAAGCTCTATGGTTACTCTATTATTATAATTCAGTAGACACAACTGTCCAGTGTACTGTCTTCAATGTGTACTGTATGTGACATTGTGTTTCTCAGTACCGCATAGCACTGTACTAGGGTCAAAAGCAGGCTACAGTACAGTATAACCTGCAGGGAAGGCACTGCCCTCAAGAACACTATGCTGTTTCATATACACTGACAACAGAAGCAAAGGCAATTCAGACAAGAGACTACCTTCCAATAGAACTAGCTGCTCTTCATCCTCTTCCTCCTCCCCCTCTGTCTTTACATCGGTGGGCAAACAGACATATTCTTCTTCTCCCCCTTCTTCTCCCTCTTCCAGTTTGACAGTTTCCAGGCTGCCTTCAGTGCCAGTAGAAATGAGCATTTCCATCTTCAACAGTCAATGTTGCCGCTAACCAGTGGCCTAACCAGTCCACAGGCAGGTCGCCATGGTCCCCACCCAACCCTTGTCTAATGTTTACCTGGAGATGTGTTGGCTGCATGAGTTTCTCACAGTGTGTGTGTATCAGCTGTCTACTGTTGTGGCTAAGTTACAGCATTGGCACCTCCCACTAGCCTGTCTGATTGGCCCCTTGACACTCCTATCTGGTCTATTCCAATTACAATATTACCCCCCCCCCCCCAACGTAGTGATAATGGTATAACCCAGGCAAACAGAGAGGCTCAATGTGTCACCAGGGTGCCGCTTAGGCACAAAGAAAACAACTCTATAACTCCCAACTCCCTCTAGTGACAATCAGATGGTGCAGTCCAGCCTCATCTCTATGGTAACGGCACAGCAGAGCACACCTTAATAGATGTAGGTATACCTGCCTTGAAGGTATGGCCAAGCAAATACACTGCAATCTCCACAGGTAAATATTTTCACATGTGAAAGACTGCTTTGATCATGCTGGAAAGAACTACAATAAAAGATAAAAAGATGCTGCAGGTAGTAAAAATAAAGATGAATATTACAACAGGAGGGTTAAAAGGCACACAAAAACAACACAAATACATAAATAAATAATTAATACATTAATAAATAAATAAATAAATAAATAAATAAATAAATACACAGCAATGCCAATAAAAAGAACCATACAATCATATGGTGCCGCCTGGTGGTTTAAGACTATATTTTAAGGGCATCACAAGGGTTAAGCAAATAACTATAGGATGTATTGACAAACAAAGCTGAAGTAATTTAGTCATGTGAGATCTGTCTAAACTAAAAGCTGTCTAGTGTTTTGCCACTGCTATACTTGTTTTGACTGAAGTAACTGGTCTGATAACACGTTAGCATGTAGTTAACTAAATGCTTGAGTGAGCAGTTGCTGCAGTAAACAGTAGATGCAGTGCTGCAGCCAAGAAAAAAAGGCTCCTGAACAACACCTTTTTACATTGATAGAATACACATTTTAATATACAATGTGTCAACATTTTAGTCTTAATATGAAGTCAAAAAGATTGCTAGAGGACATTAACTATGACAAAGCCTACCAAAGGACTAGGAAACAGTTACACATTCTGGACAAGTTCCTGAATCTGGACAAACAGAATCAATCAACTCTGAAAGCTGTGAGTAACAACTAAAAACTACTGATCACATTCCACTTTGTCATGGTTAAGGACCAGTTCTAAATCCCTGGTGTGCCTGAATGCCCCGCATCATCCACTCTTGATCCAACTGAAGCATTGCTTGCATAGCGTCTCATTTTAGGGTGTCCCTACTGTCTATTCATTCACCCAAACAGAAACTGAATGGGTTACGGGCTCCCCTCTACCAGAATTAGACCAGGGCCAAAACATTTTCTTTAACCCTCGTGATGTCCTTAAAAATATAGTATTGGCTACTCGGCGGCGCCATCTGATTGTGTATGATTTTGTGCTTTTGAATTGGCATTGCTTTGTGTATTTATTTATTTATTAATTAATTTTTTAATGCCTTTTAACCCTCCGGTTGTCCTCGGTTTTCAAACTCACACCTTGTTGTGCCAGCAGTGCACATCATATGTCTGTGTAAGCTGTAGAATTAGGTTTAGCGCCTTCTATCTGCCACAAGGGTTAAATCAGTATCCCTCACATTAGCCTATTTCTTTGCAAAACACAAATACAATTGAAGTAGTTGTTGGGGTCACCCTTTAGAAAGCTCCTCACAAATGTGGTGGTCCCTAGACATCTTTCTGACATCTGTCCTGACTGTCCTCGATTGATCCACGGTTTTGTTTTCAACAGCATCTGGACTTATCTGAAGATATTTGGCAGGCTGCTATCAAAAACCAGCTTGGAGCACATGAGAAATCACTGGACTATATATACACACACACACAATTTACTTCCAAAGTCCTCCCTCGCACATATTGGAATAACAAAAAAAACTCTGCTGTACCGATGAAGGATTTGTCAGGTTCCCCACACACAAGGACAATAATGTCACAATGGTTATTTGACCATGGCAAAAAAACTAACTTTCCACTGTAATCATTTTAATTATTTATTTCCGTAATGTCTTTCTATGCAATAAGATGCAAGCAGTAGACTGGCTCATATCAAATTAGACTATAGCTAGCTCCGGTAGTTATAGTATAGGCCATGACTACTGAGCCCTCAAACATTGTTATGTAACCATGCAGAGATATATACAGCAGGCAATGGTTCATACATTAAATTCTCTCTTCAGGCATTTGCTATATTTTATATGTACTGTGCATCTCTGCTTTAAACTGATCACAGCAAAATATAGAGTTAGGTTTAATCTCCCAATCTTTTACTTTATCTCTCCTTAATAAAGTAAATTTCCATCCATCTTTGAAGGTGTTTCATGGCCAATCCCAGCCCTCATAAAAAAGAGAACAAGTAAAAATGGAAGTCTACAATGCAAACAGTATCCTATTAATGTTGCATTATTAATGCTACTAGACAACTATTACATTCCTTACCATAAGCACATTGCCTAGGTCAGTTCTGCTCCAGAAAATATTACCTTCAACTTTAACTCTTACAACCACTATACACATAACTGTGTAGAAGCCTAACTGGCTTTGAGTTGATATTTCTCTTACCGTCTGTACATTCCTCATAGTACCAGTCCAGTTCATAGTAGTCTGCCCTGACAAACCTCTGGCCTGTGGTCTGGACTCGCCTGTTCATGCTCACTTCACTGGATGACAAATCTGTTGCTTACAATGTCCCATCATTCTTTGCTGCAACATCACAGACAACTCAGAAGCTCCGATCTGCTTAAGAGCCAGTCAGTCATTGGGGCTTCTTCCGCGATCAACAAGCATCCGTGTCAGTTGGTTCAGTTATTTAAACCATCAGTTAGTGGCTCATTTAATTTAAATGTCGCTATCCTAGCATGCCTACCAGTTGCCAGCTGTACCAAAATCATTGTTACAGAAGGTCCGTCCAACTGGAACTTATGCCCTGACTGCCTGTCATCTTCGTTGGTGTTGTCACATCCAGATCAGCATTTCTGTCCTCATTCCAGCTTTTTCTGCATGTGTGGTCTTGCAGTGTGGTTACAGATGGTCACATGGTATAAACTCTTCAACACCTTGCCCTCCCACCTCTCCAGTTGTCCTCTTGTCTGCCCATCATTAAGTATAACCGGCCAGAAATGCGCCGCCTCTGATGTGTGTGCCAGTGGCTGACCTCTACTGTATAGAAGTATGTCCATTGGATAGCTGTTTATTAATTCCACCTGTCTGTCCTCTCATCGTTCCCCATATTGCATTTAAATCAGCATTTTGGTTTACACTGCTTCACAAGCCTGGCAGTGTCTGTTATCTATTTTCTTCTTAAGTCTTACTTCCATCTGTGTGTTAGTTAATCCATTGTTTAATATTCCTGCCAGTCTGTCCCGGAGGTCAAATAGTCCTGTTGTCACTGCCAAAACATCCGGCACGCTGACAACACTAGCTCTGTACATGGACCGGCATCTCTTACAAGAGGAGAAATAGAGAAGAATGGAAAAAGAGAGAGAAAAGAGAGCGAGAGAGCAGTGCAGAAGCAGTCACGGGTTTTGCAGCAGAAATGATAACGATGACTCACAGGAATGGGCGGGATGGGAAGATCCACACAGCCAATCTAAAGGAAGCATCTGACTAGTATAGGCCCACCCCCATATGTACGTCAGCATCATCGCTCTCCCAGTCTGATTCTCTCATTATCTTTCTCTCCTCTCCCTTGCTCTTGTGCAGTTGCTATAGTAACAGGCTCAGACTCCAGCAAGGTTGAGCAGAATGTAAAAAAAAAAGAAACTTGGCGGAGCAGCAGTGTAGTGTTGGCAGAAATGACGCTAGCAGGCTAACATGCTACTGCTAACACACACACAATCTGAATTAATAATCTATTCATTCAGCCGATTATTTGTCTGCTAGTGCTTTCAAAATGATATCGTCGATAACACAGATATGATCATAGATAACGGTATGGAATTCAAACAACAGGCCTGGAAATATGTGTTATGTTAGATGAAGCTATCATGACAGGTGTCACTAAATTACCTTTAACACATTTAAAACATTATGAATCATAGAATTATGCTTCCTTGAAGCAACCTCAGATTGAAGGATATTACTACAGCCCACAACGAAGCCATTATGTTGCCCATGTATGTATGCATGTATGTATAATAATATTGACATGGCAATAAAAAAAGCCCACGGGTAACACCGCTAACAATTTCAAACACACTATTGCCCCAAAGTCATGCTTACTAATGAACAAGCTGGCTGTAGACATGCATTGTAACAAAAGCGTGTTCTGGGACTGTATTAATACATTCAGAAATAAGCTCAATATATAGTGCTGCTGCTGCTGAAAACAATAATAATAATAATAATAATAATAATAATAATAATAACATCTGCAAATCAGAATCACTCACTCAACTTAACCATGTGGATGTGATGTCATCACAACATGATGCTTACCTTGACATCTGATTGGTTGGTTTGGCTGGCCTGTATAACATCAACCCCACCCCCCCTCCTTTCTCTGGTAGTTACATATTAACTTTAATAATTAATCTTCTGGCACACTAAACATAAGTGAAACATTACAGTGTCATGTAATGGCAAATTATACAACTGTGGGTAACAACATTTCTGTGGTATTACATTTACTGTATGCCATCACGGCAGGTGGGAATGCGAAGGTAAAGGTCATTTGACACCAAGATGATGGGATGGGATGCCCCCTAGAGGCCATGTTGGAACTAAAGAGCTCTCACTATAGTTAGTTATAGTCAAACTATAGACAAAATATTTTAGGCAAATATGAAATGTAATATGATCAACAGTAATTAACTGAGAAAAGCAGCACATTAGAATATATTGGACAGACACACAATGTGTGTCTGCTATGCTCATAAAAAAGGTTATTGTGTATTAATACAGCCCATTCATTACATGTTCCTCTTCTATCACTGTAAGGAGATTTAACATCAACCAAGAACTTAATTATTGATGGGACAACACTCATTTCACGTTGCCTTGCATTGTTGTGTGCACATGTTCATGTTAGTTACAGCCGACATAAAAGGTCTGCCAAGAGGTAAAGACACACAAACACGCACACTCAACTGGAGTGTGCGTGTGTCATGTGTGTGTGTGTATGTGTTTTGGGTGTGTGTGTGTGTCACCCAGCAGGTATGTTTGTTGTGACAACCCTGACCAGCTGTCACATCCACATTTGAAGCCCTTAATCATACTTACAGTCTGAAAGGGCTTCACGGGCCTACATTTCACCCAGGATACAAAAACAACAGCACTAGGCTAACACTGTAATGCACAAAAAGCATCTGCACAATATATACAGTGTACATTATGTAAATGATATTGTATTTATTTATATATATTTATTGTAAAAAAAGAAAAAACATTTATGCTGTTAGAATAAGTTATTAGCGTATATTAGCGTAGTTATGAAGCTACTTGTAATGTAATAATGCTTTTAATAAATAATAACTAAGGCCTAACTAACACTGATATCAAGTTTAAAGTAATTTTGGATAAATGTAGGTTGGTGTGAATTGGTATGGTGAGGCATGTATCAGTGCAATAGTCAGATGTAAATTAGCTAATGAAATGAATAAATTAACTGAGAAAAATGAATTCATCAATGGCAAAAGACAATAGCAGCAAAGTGAGTAGCAATGCAAGAGTCTTAATACTTAATGAAATATACATGGTCACTTTCCTTTCATTCCCGTCTTTGATATTCTCTCCACTCTCAACATCTAATTACAGATATATTAAAGAAAACTATACTTCTGCTTGTTCCCATCCAAAAAGTGTTCAGAACTTTACCAGCTATGCGTGTACAATATGTGCTCAGCACTAGTTCAGTTTAACAAAAGGCGTGAGTTATACAGTACTTAATCATCAGCGGTTAAGGTGGGAGAAGCTAATTATTTGGTTAGGCTTATCAGAAACTAAAGAAAGTGTTTACAGTAGCATTTATGGACAATGAGTGGAAAAGAGTGACTCACAGAAGTATTTGAGGGTCTCTTCTATCTGTTCAGTGGTGAGGTCGAGAGCAGGGGAGTCAGGGGACACCAGCGGCGTGTGCAGCCAGTCATCATGGTCGTAGCCAAAGATGGTGTCCGCCCTCAGCCGGTAGACTGGCAGCTGTTCCTCCAACAAACTGATGATCTCAAGCTCCGGCAAGTCAGTACTGTTACACACATCTACACATAAGAGCAGAAGGGAATTTGACACAATAGGCAAGACATCTGCTCTTGTATATGCAATAATGATGCTTATAATACACTTGACAATGATGAGCATTGGAGGTTGGAACTATAGGAACTATAATCTATTGATAAAGAAAACAACTCCCTGGAATAAGATACCATGTAATGTGCATGTAATATAGCATTTGTCATTTAGGAATTGTCGTCAGTAATTCAATCAAATAAGAAATCAAAAAAGTAAATATAGGCCTATGAAAAGATTTTACTAATGTAATGTTATCACTGGATATTCGAAATAAACTGACTCTCTTATCTCGTACTTGACTGATATGTATAGGAGGACCTCTAGTGGCTCAAAGAGGAGATGCCAAAATTCTCAATCAAATTAAAATTTTGGCTAAGCCTGTAATGTAAGTCAAACTGCATTAATCAGTGCTCTACAGTGTTTTATTATTTGTTTACATTTGCATTTAAAATATTGTACACAACATAGCCTGTATTTCACATAGTCTTATAGAGTGTAATATTGAACACACATCAAAATGCATACAATATATGTATGCATATAATGCCGTGCTTTAAACTTTAATAGTTTAAAATAACATTTTTGAGGTCAAGAAGCTAAACAACTACAGTACAAAGCAACCACTGTTCCTCCAAAAATGCAACCAAATAAGATCAACTGAAATCACTGACGAGATAGCTATGTCTGCTGAAGCATTAAGTGGGAAATGTTGTCATCTTACCAATGATTTTAGCCATGAGCTTCTATCTGTCCAAACAGCTGTTGAACCGTTCATTCATTTACATATCCTCAGGACTGTCCATGTCGTCACTTAGACAGAGGTAACTTAAAGCTTCCAGCTAGCTACAGTAAGTCTACCTTGACCAGACAACATTTGGCAGACTGGAAAACAAGTGTATGCTATTTGTCCCTCCCCTGTCTTTCTGTCTACGTCAGTCTGTCTGTGACAATGCTGTCTCTCACAGTTGTCTAATCCAGACAAAATGACTGGCTGTGCTGAGACAGGAAAACACACGCATGCAGCAGCTGTGGAACTATTCAACCAACACAGCCAAATCTGCTACACAGCAGCAAAAGTATCAAACCAAACCAGTTAATTACAGCTATAATGGAGAACAAAACTAAATGTTTCCACCATTTGGGCCATGTTTCTCCACAGTCGGAGCATACAGGAGCATAACATACAGCTTAATAAAGCAGGGGCTCATAAACATACCCCAGCCAGCAGTGACAGTGAATGTTTAAAGTCACTAGTAGAAGTTCAAGTTCACGTGTAATTATAGCTCAATAGCCCATGGCCGGTACAGCCAGCACAACTGACAATCGCTAAGAACTCAGACCCATGTACTGTAGACCACATTGCAACATTAGCTCCACTGGAGTAAGAGGGTTCAAGTACAAATGTAATTATAGGGCAGGGTCACACTGAAAGTCTGAGCAATAAACACACAAACTCACGTGCAACAGTGAAACACAGACAGAAAAAGACAGTCCAGTTGAAACAACCCAGTCATTATGCACTGCAGGCTATGGAAATGTTCAGTGATGGAGGGAGATGAGCAACATAGGAAACATTGGTCAGGAAAATCAGTTGAAGCAAAGGGATATTCGCCAGATTTCAAACTTCAAAACCCTTGCTGTTGTAACATTTACAGCTAAGACCAAACTCAGGTCATAGTCTAGCAACAAAGGTCATTCAGTCTTATATCCGCAAAAACAGAACAGCAATGACACCCTTCAGAAACATTATAACAAATTATAAATGTATAAAAACACTAGTTAATTTCAAAAACAGAAGGTTTAGTAGGCTAATAATTAGCCTATATTTCACAACGTCTGATGCAACTGAAGCACTTTACATTTATAATACTCCAAGTAAACAGCTTGATCAAACACTAAATGTCTGTATGCTGTCAAACTTGTAAAACCAACTGTGCACCGTATAAAGTTTAAGAAGAATCAACAGAGTTGAACTTGACTGGAGGCGCACACACAGTGAAAGTCCGGTGTCTTAAGCAGTGATCGGGCAGCAAAGACAAGATCGACTAGGCCTGAAAGAAAGGGAATGAGTGTGACCACTCATAATGCTAACTTAACAGACAGCCATGCTGTGTCCAGTATACTCACTCATAGTGCCGGTGGCCCGACAACCAACAAACCCCCTGTCCTCCAGTCACATTTTCCACCACACCAGAGGAAGCAAAAGGAATGGCAGAAAGTGGGGGGGGGGGGGAGAAATAGAGTATAAAATGAAACAGAAAAGAGAGAGC
>JAODUG010004395.1:0-10610 GCA_027564795.1 Aphredoderus sayanus
TACACACAGACATACACACACACATTTACACAGTATATACTGTACATATATACACATACATACACATACACAAATGTAGGTTGTTTGAGGTTCACATGTAGAACTTTTCTTCATAGTCAGTCATTAAGTTATTTATTTAAATTAATAGTTATTATTATAGTGCTCGCGGCTGTGCAGTTTTGTCTATTTATTTTGCTTGACTGTTTGTCTGTTTCATTCCCCCTCTGCTGTTTGCATGTCAGCTGTTTAGGGCTGTTGTTCGGCAGGTTGTTTTGTGTGTGGTTGTTTGTTTTTGTTTCCCTGCTACAGGTGCAGTGGCTGAACAGCCACTACACAATACCATTTGGCTGCTAATGGGTGCGGAGCTGGAGAAACAAGGCTAGACGCTAAAAAATACGAAGTCTCGTCGGAACACTGAATCCCCCACGACCGCGGCGGCAGCTATTGCCGTCTCCTCCACCTGGCTGACAGCGGCGGCCTTACAGTCCACTCTCCCCCACCTGATTTGAGGAGCTGCCCAGCCTCTCCATCTGTCACCCTTATACACCAGCAGCAATTGAGCTAAATTAGACTGTGATGCACAGGGGTTTAAGTTGTTGAGGTTGTCTTGTCTTGTAATTTAAAAAAATAAAATAAAATAAAATAAATAAATAAATAAAGCAAAAAAAAAAAACAGTTCTTTTCAGTAAATCGCAAAGACACATACTATAGTACTATATATATAAAGCGTAGTTCAATAACAGTAAGCCCTATGTATTAACCTATAGATCGATTTTAAAGTAAACATGTTCTTGCTGCGTGGAAAAATCAGAGGTACTTTTACATTTAGGACAAACGTTTTATATATAGATTTTTAAAATGTGTTGCCAACAAGGTTCAGATTGGGCTTGCCAATTCTATAGGCTACTATACAGTACGATATAGTTTGGTAGCCTACTGTAACATCTAAACGTGTTTTTATAAGAAAATGTATGTAATGCTGTATTAATAAGCTACATTGATCATTCTAATTTAACATTTATGCATATTCTTTCAGTAGTTAATGTACGTTACCTTCTAGCTTGAAATCTTCCTCAAAAATGAGATGAACTTTCTGCTGCTGGTGCGAAAGGCAGGCGAGCGTGATTACCATGGCAACCACTGCTAACAGTGGTTGCAGTTCAAACTTTTATTATGACAACTTTCCTTGCTGGTCATTGTTTGCGGGTAAATAATATGACGTACAATGCGTCACAACTGTCGGAATTTACTTTAGAAATCGGTCAAAAGTTGCTTCAATGAATTCCAACAGCCAGAATCGGGTGGTTGCTTCTAGTTAATATATAGAGTTCAATGGTGTCCACCATGATGTTTGAGGTTTACCCTTGAGGCATCTAAGACCTTGAGGCCACAGCTCTCTGCTGCATCTTCAGCAATGGAGGCTTTGAACATTGCCCACTCAAGTTCAATGTCCCCAACCTCCACAGGGGTGCCAGAAAAGCTCCGCTGGAGGTGTGAGCTGAAGATCTCGTGGACAGGGGCCTCCTCCAGACATTCCCAATTCACCCGCACCACCCGCTTGGGCTTACCAGGTCTGTCCAGAGTCTTCCCCACCCCTTGACCCAACTCACCACTGGATGGTGATCAGTTGACATCTCTGCCCCTCTCTTCACCCGAGTGTCCAGAACTGCTGTTCATATGCACAGACAACAGTCAGAGTTTCCCCTTCCCCCCACAACCCATAGGCGTAAGGGGGCAACCCTCTCATCCACCGAGACAGTGCGTAGAGGTAAGCCCCACCAGATCTAACTGGTAGCTCTGCACTTCCCGCACAAGTTCTGGTTCCTTCTCCCAGAGCGGTGACATTCCACGTCCCCAGAGCCAGCCTCTGCCGCCCGAGTCTGGTTTGTTGAGGCCCCTGACCTTCACTGCCATGTGGCAGTGCACCCGACCCCCATGGTTCAGTGGTGAGTGGTGGGCCCATAGGACGAAGCATTTGTGATTCAGATAAAGGTCACTGTGATGGATATCACACAATTCTTCACTGGAAGAAATGTTTATTCATGATAACTATACATTGTCCATCCATATTTTTACCCCTTGGCCCATGTGTAACTGCATGTGTCTCTTTTACTTTTTGTAAACACTAAAGTGTGTGTGTGTGTGTGCATTTGTGTGTGAACACTGTTACCAGGGCAGTGTAGCGTGCAGGGCCAGACCAGGAGAGACCAGGAGCCACTAATCCTGCGTTTTCAGGGTCCCTGGTCCGTACGTGATGTGCTTGGGCAAGAAATAGGCTGCTCTTTCTTTTTCTCTCACATAGACCCCCATCACCCCCCACCATTCCCTAGAGTGCATTAGTTCAATACAAGACCCATTGAATGTTTGCGGCCCATGAGGCCCATGTTCTGTTAATGCTGGCCCATTTATATATAAGGCAGTGCACTACAATAACCAGCATATGCATATACGGTATACATGCTGTGATTTAAACAGGTTTTGAGAAACTCCGGTGACAAGTATATGCTTTCACATCCCCTCACTCACTAAACAGCTAAAATACTGATCTTGAGATAACTAGACAAAATATATATAATAAAACAGAGGGTTCCAATATAGATGGGGACATTAAATATCTGTAGGAATACAATATCTAAAAGGAGTACAATAATAGGAGTCAAAAGGAGACAATAAGTTAATTTATAGTTGCATATGCAATCAATTTATGTGCTTGAATAAACATTTCACACACACATTTGCTTAGAATTTTGAAAAATTACTTCACTTCAGTGGTTGAGTTTGACATCCTTGCCCTAGAGCCACTTTACAGATGAATGTGTTGAAAGTGTTTACTCAGCATCTTTGTACCTTGCTGGCTTGCTCACTCACCTCTTGTTATCTGACTTTCATCCAGACAAGAAGTTAAACAGATTTGGACTGTGCCATGGAGACACCATCCTCAGTCTCTACATTTTACTTACTTGAGAATTGACTTGGGTTTTGAGCTGTATTATATTAAGGTTAAACTGGGTGTGTTTTTATTCTGTTAAAATAAAATATAAGAAATATAAAGATATTTTTACATTTTAAAATGTACATGATCAGACCACTCTTCATTATATTTGCTAACGCTACTATATTTATACTTACACAAAGAGGACAGTATGGGCTGTCTATCTTTCAAAGGGAACTTTGGGTAAAGAACGTATTTATATGTCATAACATTAACCCATGCTAGGCCTATAGCTAGCATGGGTATAGTTGCTATTGTTCAACAAAGTGCTCTTCTGTTTCATGTGTCCATTTGACAGCTGCAGTAGCATCCGTCTTTTTTCGCCATATTTAAATAGTCTTCCGGAGAACATCCTGCCATCCTATTGGTTAACGTGAAGGAATATGTCGTAACACGTCGTAGGGGATGTCAAGCTAGGTGAGAACATTTAAAGAACTCTAACATGCTAATCTTTTCGTTGGGACTTCGTGAGGCAAACGATATGTATCAACAATACATTTTGCAAATGTTGGAAAATGGCTTTATTCTTTTTGTTGTTTGAACATATTCCAGTACATATATTTTACAGGAATTTATTATGCTAATTATATTTGAGCATTTGGAATTTTGAAATTATTTAAAATGAAAATGAAAATAGGCCATACTTGAAGCATTTACTACAAAATGTCTTGAGTTTTAGAATAGTATTCTGTACTAAGAATAGTTGTTATTTTTGTTTTGTAATGGAAAGACACACAAATGGGTGACATACACATCTATATCTGTTTTAATTCAAATGTTTCTGTTTGGAGAAAATTAGAGAAACTGGACCAAATATATTGATTAAGCTTATAAGCTTTTTCCGAGCTATAAAGTGTTTTAGCTCTTAAATTTTTAAGTTTTCATATAATCCATACAAACGGATGGATTGTAACATGACAGAATTTTAAGCCTAGATTATTGTGTGTATAAGAGAGAGAGAGAGAGAGAGAGAGAGAGAGAGAGAGAGAGAGAAAGAGAAAGAGTGGGGGTGCCAAATGAGAATGTATGCTGGGAACACTGGTTGTGTGTAGCAGTGTAGGAGAGTGGGAAGGTTTTGGGGGGATTAGCAAGAGGCCACTGGCCCCGGGGCACAGGGCTTGTTTCCTGGCCAGAGCCCCTGTTAGTCCTGCCTGACCTGGCAACTCTGGGGACAGATCCTGCATGGTTACACCCCCATGCCCACGCCTGTCTGAAGCTGTTAGACGCTGGCCGTGAGTCGCTAGCCTGGCTTAGTAGTGTCTGCTGTCAGGCTGAGCTGAGAGTAGAGTGGGGTTGGTGGGGCAGCTGGTGTACAGTCAAAGTTAGTGGTTTATGTGTTGGGAGTGATTCAGTACATATTTCCTTTTGAATTAGGCTCTCTCTCTCGACTTCTCTCAGTAGGTTTCAGAAAGTGTGATCCACTGTCCATCCCGTTCGGTCCTACTGCTTCCAGCCTACACATCATCAGGATGATATAATGTTTCATTTACTTTCAGCAGTAGATTGAATGTCCAGTTATAACACAGGGAGACATTTTCAGATTGCTAAAAACTATACTGCCTTGCCAGATTGTTGTGTTTTAGTGTAGCCCCCATTGACTGTCAGTCAGTATTTATGGCACTGCTTTAAATAAAATCCCTTTAATATGATCATACTTTTACTCCTGTCATAACTGTATAGGCTACTACTGTTTTATTTTTCTTCCCTTGTTTTTTTCTACACCGCCATTACATTGAGCATGTATGTAGCATGGCTACAGTATGTGCTGTGCACTGTAGCACATAGTGGTCTTTGTTGTGATTGCCAAGTCCATTGTATAATGTAAGTGGACGACCGATTTTCTAAGAGTGGCCATGTGATTGCTGCAGAACTTGTTTTCCACATACACAAATGTGTTCCCAATAGCTGAATTACAGACAAAGCTGGCCATTCTTTATCATCACACAGAGCTACAGATAAACATTGCACTTTTAAAGTTCCTCCACACCAAAAGCCATCTGAAACTGTAACTGTTAAACTTGTCATCGCAACTCAGATAACAACAAACAAATATTACAATTATTATATAATAATACAAGATACATGAAGTATGATTGGATGCCAGGATCTGGTTGTGTTCATGTTGTGTTCCTAATCCAGTGGATCTCATCGTTTTGACCTCAAAATGAAGTTATTCATAACTAGACACTATGCCTCTTGTTAAATAAATATGATCACATGCTAACACTGCCCAAATAATATTTTGAATTACCACTGAATAAAAACTGTAGATTTTTCTTTTAAATATTGAATATATGTAATAAACAAAGAATTATTACATAATTATGAAATTACAATGGCCCGACAGTGGCCGCCCATCTTGGGACACTCTTACTAAGAACCATCAGGTTAGCTATCGACCCAGTGTTGGATGCTCTACTGTGTAAGTAACTTTAGTTTAGTTGAACTTTCAATTAGCTGCAGTGTTTTTGTATAAAAAAAAAAAATGAAGAAGATTGCTGAGGAGGGTTTGATATTAATTCTACAAAACTGAAAATGAAATGCAGATATTTACTTTTCCTCTCAAAAACACTTTCATAACTCAAGCAGGTTGTTTGCAGAAGATGGAGATGGAGAACTCAAGCAGGTTGTTTTCAATAGATGTGTGATGTTGTTTCTGTCCCCTCACATACACATACACACAAACACACAATCCATATACAGTAGGTGGCAAATCCCAAATTAACCATGTTTCTCAGCATTCATTTTACATTTTTATGGCCATTTATGTTATGTTTTGATAGCTGTGCTATCTAGCTATCTATAGTATTTAAACTCATGTCTGCATGAGTTTAAATAGTATGCTGGCATTGTTGGCCGATTTTTAGTGGTGGTGTTGAGGAAATATGTTTTAATTTGTCCTTGTTTCCTTCTCATGCCTGTAGGAACTGGAGATCTAAATCTGGTACAAATCAACGTTCCTCTCTATTGATGTTAATGAATTGGGCCCTGATATAAAACATTTGTATATTTTGATTAAGTAGGATAACATTGTATTTATTAGCCAGTCACAATATTAGCTGATAGCTTCAGATGTGTGTGGAGCCTGTCTGCGTCACTGGTCTGGCAGTGACGTCACCTCGGCCTGCCATTATAAAGATGCCATCGTCTTTCTCTCACCTGGACACAGATGCTCACATGCACGCGCGCGCGCGCACACACACACACACACACACACACACACACACTGAGCCAAACACACATGAACCTCTCATAGCAGTAGGCTAGGGATTATTTTTGCCATTCATTTAGGTCCGGGTAGTTTAGGACCATCGTGAAAACATTTCACTGAGGAAAGAAATACTACAAATTTATTTTATGAATCTTGTAAATTACCCCTATTTTTCCGGCATTTGCAATATGACTGTGGACACACAGCATTCGCCGGCCGAAGCGCTCAGTCTGGGCGTCACGTCTCCGATCCTAAGTCTGGACTCTCCCTTACCGCCGGCCGGCATCATGCTGCAGAGCCGGGCTACCGGCATCAACAAGGACAGCATTCTCATTAAGTCCGAGCCACGGGGCTCCAGCCCCGCCACGGAACAAGGGGTCAATCTGGGTCAGACTGAAGACCAGCTGCCCACCGGAACCCGGCGAAGGAAGAGGCCGGTGCAACGCGGGAAGCCCCCGTACAGCTACATCGCCCTGATCGCCATGGCCATCGCCAATTCCTCGGAGAAGAAACTCACCCTGGGGGGAATCTACAAGTTCATCATGGAGCGGTTTCCTTTCTACCGTGAAAACTCAAAGAAGTGGCAGAACTCCATCCGTCACAACCTCACCCTAAATGACTGCTTCGTTAAAATCCCACGTGAGCCCGGCCGGCCCGGGAAAGGCAACTACTGGACACTGGACCCCGCAGCTGAAGACATGTTTGATAATGGAAGTTTTTTGCGGAGGAGGAAGAGGTTCAAGCGGACAGACGTGAGCACCTACCCTGGATACATGCATAGCTCTAGTGCCT
This sequence comes from Aphredoderus sayanus, assembly GCA_027564795.1. Classification (NCBI taxonomy): domain Eukaryota; kingdom Metazoa; phylum Chordata; class Actinopteri; order Percopsiformes; family Aphredoderidae; genus Aphredoderus; species Aphredoderus sayanus. The sequence goes on from JAODUG010004395.1 coordinate 6,996, forward strand.
TCACTCCGACGTCCATGGGTCGGCCATCCTACCCCAACACCTTGTACCCCGGAATCGGCTCGGGCTATGGCTCCATGGCGGCGTCACCCCACCAGGCCATGCTCCAACACTATGGGGCTACCGGCGGGGTCGGCCCGGGCCAGTCGCGAATGTTCAGCATTGACAACATCATCAGCCACCAGACGGGTGCCCAGAGTGGTCCGGGCGTGGAGCTGAACACTCAGGCGACATTGGGTCTGTGCGGGGACCTGGGAGTGATATCCTCCAACTGCCCGGTCAACGTAGGCGCCGAACCGTCGTCATGCTACCAAGTGGCGCAGAACGTTAACTCGTCGGGCAACATTCTGGGAAGAAACAGCGGGAACCTGCAGTCCAACCTGACCACCCCTGGGTATCCCTACTCCTCGTCTCCTCCTCACCATCCCGCCATGACGCAGTCCAGCTTCTCACCCGCGAGTTCCCAGTTGTATTGTGGCGGCAATAGACTCTCCTTGCAGCCGCTGCGTTCAGGCTCCTGTGCCGAGCACACGGATCAGCTGCTGGGCCTGTCCAACCCCATGAGCTCCTACAACAGCTCCTACATGCGACAGGCAAACTTCGCGTCAGGATTGGAGCGTTACATGTGAGAAGCTATATAGGGCTGTTAATAGACAATAAATCTCACCACTGAATATTAAATATACATTCCATAGTAAATGTGCAACACCATCAGATTCGTTGGAACCATTCCATGTTTGTTTTAGGCAAATGTTTGGGCCTACATGCTATTGTTCAGAATAGGCTATTCAACATTCAGAATAGGCATATCACTATTATAATAATCTATTCTCATTATTCCACAATTAATATTACGAATTAAATAATTGAAATAATTATTAGGGTCAATAATTATTAATAGGGTATTAATAACAGGCCCTGCATCCGTTTTGGAATAAAATGTTGAATGTGTCTAAGTATTACCCATATGATTGTCATTCAGCCCTATATATGTGTATATAGATTTTTCGTCTTTATTGAATGCGAGTTTACCCAATACATTCCTTTTATATCAAATGTGTCAGTAGTTTTTGGTTACATGTTTTATAGACAATCCTTAATTTTGCCCTCCATGAAAAAAAACGAGTGTAGTGATTTGATAACAATGAATACTGAGTCCACTTTCTCAAAACTTTGACCATAACATTTTTTACATGTTCTACTATTCTACCAAAACACAAGCACTGTTTTCTCCTGACAGGAACACTTAATGTTGTGTAAATATTTTAGTGCTATGTATTTTTCCTTTTGTATTTTTTTTATGTTGATAGTAATATTAATGTCTGCCTTTAAATACAAAAATCTTTCAATACAAAACAAGAAATTGCACCTCTTCACAGCAAGTTAAGGAGGTGTCATTCTTGTTCTGTTTCTTCTACTGGAAGAAGTCATAGAAATGCTGTGCTTCAGTATGGTCTGCTTTTATCTTTATCTTTTATCTAGGCAACATCGAAGTTTACAAAACACAACTAATTGCAGTTAAACAACTAAAGTAAAATCTTTGTAGTTCAAAATTAGTATTCTCAAACAAACTCAAGAAAAATACCTCAATACAGGATTGATGTAGCAAATTGTGGTCCCTTTTTAAAATAAAGTATAGGTTTTGAACATATATAGCCTGTATATATAAGAAAGCATAAACATTTTTAATATTTGAATGTGTAAATAATTAAGTATAAAATCTGTATGCCAAATCATTGAAATAATTATTACAGTTCTGGCTGTGACGTTTTGAAAAGGGAAACCTGTGTCGCGAAATACGTACCAATTGTAAAACAAACCAAAAAAGGAAATAAACTGTAGTAAAAGTTTAATTATTACATTCTTGTGAGCTATAGGCCTACACCAATATTTGCATATTCTTCATTATTTTAGACCTTAACCGAGTAAGATGCAAATTGTTTCTGTGAATCAGTTTAGGTACTTGATATCAGGGGTGATTTTAGGAGTACTCAGCCCCTAATGAGATTGTGATCTGTACAACTACATACAAAGACTTCTAAATCAAAAATATTACTATTGGCCTATCAATGAATAGGCTCCATTAATGTGTTTCCATGTTTGTATTTGCATTTATGTACGTCTAGTTTAAACATTGGTGAGGGAAAGGGTGAGGTGCGAGGGGGTCTGGGGATTTTCCTCGAGGAAATGTTGAGGGTCAAACAGTTTTATAAACCAATTTATACCCTTTCTGCACCAATTTCTGGTGGGAATGTATATTTATGTAAAGGAAAATACTAAAGTCTGGAACAGTACGATTCAAAATATAATGCAATCTACTGTAATGCAATAAGGGTCTCCTGTTGTATCAACTTCTATGTTTTATCAACTTTCCCTGGTGATTCAACACACAGGTATTATTTCCTCTTCTGTCCTATTTTGTTAGGGGGAGTAACCTCTTCTGCATGTGGCACCTAAGTAAATGACTTACTGACCTGCATGTTCAAAACATTCTGCAGATTCTAAACATCACACATAGGATACGTCTACAGCAACATGTGTGTTTTGGGATTAATTTTAGTTATCATATTGGCTACATCTGAACTAATCTGTTATTGATAATGAAGAATACAACACATTTTGGCCATAACCGATTAGACACGGATCCAACCAATTAGAGAATGAGACATTATTAAAGCCTTTAATTATTCTGGAAAACAAAACACTTTAGGCAGTCAAAACAATTTACAAGCATTATTATTAATTAAAGTTAACAATTTGTTTTGATTGAATATAAATCATATAAGACCATTTATAGTTATCCATTCAAAATGAACAGATTTAAATGAATCAATTCCTAAACAAAGATGTTTAGTTAATATGATTAATTGAAAAGTCTTTATTTGTAAATAGTGGTAATGATTATAAATTACATTTTACACTTGTAAAATGTATCTACATTAATCAATGCAGTTCATTAAATGTAAATATTGCCATTCAATGCAGTTAATTAAATCTAAATATTAAAATTTGTTAGGAATAACAACTCAACCTTTATCAAAAACTTCATTTTATTTTAAATCATCTTTTTGTTGTAGGTTAACAAATAAATGTACAGTGCAGTTTTACCCGAAACCGGAGGACAACAGGAGGGTTAAAAGGCACATACAACAACAAATACATAAAGAAATAATTAATAAAGAAACAGATACACACAGCAATGACAATAAAAAGAACCATACAATCATACACAATAAGATGGCACCGCCTGGTGGTTCAAGACTATATTTTAAGGGTGTGATGAGGGTTAAAATGGGCCAGGTTTCTGATAGACAGCTTAACCCTCCTGCTGTTCTTGGGTTTCAAACGCACTACATTCTTCTGCCAGCAGATGGCACCACCTGCTTATGTTTAACACTAGCCATAAAACAAAGTGCATTTATAATAAACAGGAGCCAGAATAATCCAAAATAGCCCAACTAAACATATTAAGTCTTTGTAGAAGTGCACTGACATTGTAAATTAAAATGGTCATAACCTATGAACTCAAGTATAAATGTTTTTTGTGCCTTTTACTCTTCTTGTTGTCCTTGTGTTTCAAACACACACCTTGCTGTGCCAGCAGTGCACATCATATGT
>JAODUG010004397.1:0-10610 GCA_027564795.1 Aphredoderus sayanus
CAGTATACCCATCTTCTTTACTACAGTATACCCATCTTCTTTACTACAGTATACCCATCTTCTTTACTACAGTATACCCATCTTCTTTACTACAGTATACTCCCATTATACTTGTATACTTATTCAAGCCATACTGCTGACTGTAGTGGTGCTCAGAGGTAATGTTTTCTCCCCCAGGCCGCACCTTTCCCACCCACCAATACTTCTCAGCCCAGCTAGGAGCAGGGCAGCTCTCCCTGTACAACCTGCTGAAGGCTTACTCTCTGCTGGACACCGAGGTACTCGCTAAAGTTAGAACACTAAGCAAAGCCAACACCTCCTGTTAAAGTGTTTTATTATAATATTTTAAATAAATACCGAAATAGGAAACATGGCAAAAACCGCAGTACCAATCCAATACCTTTAACACCAAGCACGGAAACACCAAGAAACTTCAAAATAGAATAGAGAAACACAGACAGCAAGACGAGATAAAAACAGAATGAGCACGCTAGTCTACAGAGTACAGTACAACATATAAATGTAACGGCCAAGACAACATACAGAATCACATAAAGTAAGATAAGATATTATTTTATTGGTTTCATGGGTGTGTGTGGGATTTGGCAGGTGTGGGTGGGGTTCAGGTGAAATGTACAGGAGTTTAAGATAGGCACAAGGTCCAATCAAAGACCTGGACTGTCCTTTATTTTCATTGTCAGGTTAAATGGGGCAGTTCAATGAACACACATGTCCATGTAACCCCAGTACTCTCTGCTGCTCAGGTGGGATACTGCCAAGGCATCAGCTTTGTGGCAGGAATCCTGCTTCTCCATATGAGTGAGGACCAGGCCTTCGACATGCTCAAGTTCCTGATGTACGACCTTGGCTTCAGACGCCAGTACAGGCCAGACATGGTGACATTACAGGTGGGTCCAGCTGTAGTTGCATGATGGTACAGTACAGTTTTGCTGTTCTTGTCTTCCAGGACTGGAGCACTTTAACACACTTTAACACACTTTAACAAACTTTAACAAACTTTAACAAACTTTAACAAACTTCCCACCATTGTTGTCATTTTTAAAGCGTGCCCTTGGAAGAATGTTCGCGTTCAAATGGGACGCTCAGAGTCCAGCTCATTAACCCTGTTTGTTTAATTACGTCTCTCTACCGCCTACACCAAAGTAAATGAATTAAGTTTACATTTAATGAAGACGACCACAATGGAGAAAACCAATCATAAAAGACATTGTATGATTTACATTCTGTTAAAGAGTGATTGAGTAACGCGCTGACGTGACATGATGTTTAGTTTGCGCACTTACTATGAATGTCCCGGCAACTCTCGCCTGTACAGTGTCTCCACCCCCTAGTCAAACGACATAGCCAGCCTGCGCTGTTACCTACAGCTATGTGTCTGCTGACCTCACTAGGGGAAAAGCATCTGCAGGCGTGGTAATGTTTAATTTTCATAAAAGAAGCATACAGCCAGCCACTGCCCTCCCGACTCTCTCTGTAATCCTTTTGTACTCGTTTTAAGACCGAACGCAAAGTTCACACGGACTGGAAGGACTTGTTCTAGCACTGTCCTTCAGCTGAAGCAGGTAATGCTCTTAGTTGTCGTGAGATTGCTCATAGTGGTGTATTTTTAGTGTGGTCTAACTTCTGCTTCTCTTTTCTAGCTGTGTGTTTTCTGCTTGGTAACTGTCAGTTGCTGTAATGAATTGCCATTGCATAATAAATGCTTGGTCTCCATGCTTGTGTGTGCAGGTCTTTTAAAAATAATACATGTAAAGGTGCTCCTTTGTAAACTGTCAAGGATCAAATAAATACTTAGACTTTCTTCTGATATCATGTTCTTTGGTAGCTCTAGAAGTACCAGTTTTCTCTTGCTACAAGTTCTAACCTGTATATGTGTGTGTGTGTGTGTGTACATGTGCCATTCCAGATTCAGATGTACCAGCTGTCTCGGCTGTTGCATGACTACCACCGCAAGTTGTACAATCACCTGGAGGAGAACGAGATCTGCCCCAGCCTCTACGCCGCCCCCTGGTTCTTAACGCTGTTCGCCTCCCAGTTCCCTCTCGGCTTCGTTTCCCGAATCTTCGGTGCATGTTTTGGAATTTGTTTGTTTTGCGGGCCATAAATCGGAATTGCATGTTTCCAAGTCATGAAAACTTTATTACATCGTTTATGTCTATCTTGTAACTGTACTTTCTGTGAACTTGGGGTTTCCCTTTCTATTTTTCTCCTCCAGACCTTCTTTTTGTCCAAGGAAGTGAGGTGATCTTCAAGGTGGCTCTCTGTCTCCTAAGCAGCCATGAGGGGGAGATAATGGAGTGTGACAGCTTTGAGACTATTGTGGACTACATAAAGACTACAATTCCCAACCTCAACCAGACGCAAATGGAGCAAACCATCGCCAAGGTACACAAAGGGGAGTTTATTGTAAAAAAAAAAAAAAAAAAAACCTCAGTGTTGCATCCTGTTACCATGTGTCTGTTAATATAATACATCCTGTACCGTAGAGCTCTGGTGCCTATATACCATGCTTATATTGTATTAAAGGTTGGTATATGGTCTTGAAAAGCAATGTTCCACCTAACGTTATGCTGTTTAATATTGTGTGTTTATTATTCATTTAAAAAAACGTATCAAAATATTTTCTTCTGAATTACTTGAATTGGTAGAATCTGACGAACGACCTCGAAATTCACATCCCACATAAAACTGATTTACCCTGTAGTGTTGTGTCATGGTGCTAACTGTGTGTGTGTGTGTGTGTGTCTGTGGCCTGTGGCCTGGGCAGGTTGTGGAGATGGACATCTCAAAGCAGCTCCATGAGTACGAGGTGGAGTATCGTGTGCTGCAGGACGAGGTGGTGGAGGCCGGACCACTGGGGGGCGATGCTGAGCGGCTGGACAAGCTGGAGAAGACCAACGTTCAGCTGAAGAAGCAGAACATGGACCTGCTGGAGAAATTGCAGGTGAAGGAGTCGACCGTATTTATTTCTATTTTTTGATTTGATGTTAAAAGATTACTTCCCTCATTCTTATACCAACACATTCCCCTCTCTGATGTCCATATTGGTAATTTTAAGTACTACCTATAGATGGCAGAAAAGCACAATTTAAAACGTGTTCCTTAGAACTGTTTCAGATTGAGTTATTTGAGAAACTGTTGTCCTTTTGACCTTTATGATGTTTTAGACATATTATGTTTATTATTGACTTTTACTACAACACTGGTCACCATAATGTGAACGGCTACTTTCTGGACTTTCTGGAGTAAATAATTGCGTCTATGTTAAAACCTTACAGCTAATGCTAACATTCTCACAGCTAGTAACTCCTAGGACATCTGTTGCCCAGTAAAACTGTATCGACAGAGCAAAAAAACAAAACTTTTTTTTAGGCTGCACGGCAGAAAATCCAGACACTGGAAACGAACGTGGAGAACTTCCTTTCCCGAGAGAGCAAATTGAAGCACATGATTCGGTCTCTGGAGCAGGAGAGGGCTGGATACCAGAAGACCATTGAACGCATGCGCTCCTGCCTTCCCCCTGACGCCCTGGCTGATGTGGAGATGGCCCAGATCAAACTGGGGCCCAACGGAAAAGCCAAACCCGCCGCCAAGAAGCCCTGATGGGTACCAGGGCATGGCTGGCCCCCGGGTGACAACCCAGACACAGACAGACAGAGACTGTAGTGTACGAACAGGGGCATGGTGTCAAACTAACGAGCCCCAGGTCTTTTTGTGTACTGCCATGTAAAAACTGTCAGGGTTTTTTGACTTCTGTATTTGATTTAACATTTGATTTCTGCACATTCAAACTGTATGGGAGCTGTCAGAACAGCATTAGTTTTCAAAGTTGTAACGGTTTGCTGGACTCGCGGACTGTTTCGTTAGTGAGCCAAAGCATTGTCATCCCTCATCTCCCCTTGGGAGTGAAGACCCTCCTTCAATACCTCCTATTAGTAGTCGTGTGTCTGCTAGCTCAATTGCTACAAGTGAGGAATGCGTGTCTCTCAGCAATCCTTCCAAGGCACTGCTCTGTTGCGTTCACCATCGTACCTTAAAAGTCACAGGAGTCCACTGTCTGCGGCCAAAGCTTTGGACACCAAGGGATATTGTTTTAGTATTACCTTGCGTTGCATTTGGGTCCTTTAGTCCAGTCTACACTTCCTGTGTCTGGCCCTACTTGAAAATCGCTGTAATTGTATTTTGAACAAGAATAATCCAGTATCCCTCAATACAAAGGTTGTACTGTGATGCAAGCAAGCCTTTTGTTATGTAGTATAGTGGTTATATCCGTGGTGGGCTCTGCCTCTCACTGGGTGTGACGCGTGGGATGCCCAGTAGCATCTGTCTCTGCCGTCTGATGGAAAGGTTTATCTGTCCTCATCGGTGTGAGAAAGCAAAATATTTCTGCTTTATTATTTAAAAGTTCTATATAAAGCCAAGGATGCCGTATTGTTGTGACATTGTGTCTTTAGGCTCTATTTTTAATTGAGGCCTTTAAAAAAAAAAGAAGGTACATTATTTTTCTTTCCCCCCGCAAATCTAACCTAATCGGTGATGTAGACGATTGATTGACACGAGGCTGGCTGTGAGCATCCGAACCGTCATTGTTTCCGCTTGTGGTTGCTAATCACCGCGGTGAGAAGCTGAAGGCGACAGACGCATGCAGCCTCTGTGCTGCTGGTCACATGGTCCCATCAGAGGTGCATGTGAGCCGAGACCGAGAGGCCACACAGGAAATGAGAAGAGCAATGAAGAGCATGAAGTCTGCTCTTCAAGCTCTCTTCAGTGGAAAACCTTGTGATGGGCTGAGATCTACACATGCACACGCACACGCGCACACACACACACACACACAGGCACATAAGTCTCTGGTCTTACTCGCCCTCTCCGAGCATTTTGACTGAAAGAAGGATCTCCTGGGCTTGGCTGTGTCTACGACAACACAGTATTGTGTTTGTCTATCAGTCTTCCTGCCATTAATCTCCATTGTCTGTCAAGACGAGTGCGTTTCGCTGTAATGTACTGCCTTATCACTGAAAGTCGAGTCCAAGTGGAAATTCTTTGGCATACATGCTCTGTTTTGCAACTTGGTGTATATGCTATACGCTAAGCAGACAATCCCAACAACAACGTTCGAAGATCATTTCACTGGCATTCTCTTCCAATGTGAAATGCCCCAGCAATAATTGATGAGAGTTTAGTGAGTAAAGGTTTTCACAAGCCTGTGTAGAAACAAACATTAAACTGAACAGCAAAGAGACATGTAACTCGTTTGTGCTTCAGCTGAGAGATATCAGCCATGTTCACTGTTAGGTCACGTAGGATAAAGTTACCCTCATGCTATACCTATGTACAGTATTCTACTGTGTTGTTGGTAATGCATCGTTGACAGGCTTGAACCAAATATCTGATTGCTTCTGTGAGGTAAACAAGTTGATCACAAATGCTGTGATGCATTCTAGTGTTCTGTCGTTTTCACTACATGTACTATTGAGAAAACTGAGTGGGATGGTTCACTTTTTTTTTCTTCTTTTTTTTATGTAAACTTTTTTGCAAAATCTCTTTTTATATCTAGTAAATACTTGAATCTTTTGAACAACATAAATGACCACACTCTTTGACAGTCAGCAGGTTTGTTCAACTTGTTCATTTCATTGTTGATTAGTGCCAACTTCGTAGTGTTAATCACCCTACAGTATCACGGCAGATATGAGAACATTTTAGGGCTTGTTAGCTCTTCACATGTATCTGACCTGAATAGCACACTTCACATGGTGTACCATGAATGCAGACTTTTTCTCCTTTTTTTTTTCTCATGTAATACTTTAAATCTCTAAATAGGCCTCTGTTGGAAAGTAAATTCCTCCAGTAGTCTCACACTGCCTTTTTAAATAATGCAATCATTAAGGAATGACAGTTAATGGAAGACATTTTTTTTTTCCTCTTCATTCAACACAACGCCTACGCAATGAAGAGCAACTGTAATAAGCTCCTTAATAAATCCTGCCATGCCTTGATTTCCACTGTACCTTCTTGTGTCCTGGTGTCTTTCTGTGATGTCCCTGGAAGAAAGCATGTCTCTAGTGTAGGAAGAAGAAGCCTCAAGTAGGAACAGGTCCTCTGTGTGAAAACACCATTGCATGGAAGGCCAAGGTAGGCATGAGCGTTTTAGAGAATCTATTTTTAAGGCCTTTCAAGAGTTTTGCTTTGTTTTGTGCCTTGAGCCAAGTGCCCCAGTGAGAACCCACATAATGCTCTGTGCTATTGTTTGCCAAGTGTCAATCATGAGCAGCTTGTGCTGTAGTGAGAGAAGTAAACTGCAATGCTTTCAATGCTTGTCCTGTGATAAATGGGACAAGTACTGGAAATTTGTAAAATACCAAGCTACAGTACAATAAGGGATTTATTTGTTAAATGACCTCTGGAAAGCCATGTTCACTACTGTACCACTCGACACTAAAAACCACTGTTATAATTAATCCGTTTTTGTTTCACACACATACACTAAATACATACACTACATGTAAGCCTCCACACTGGAAGCAAATGAAAGCTCTCTTTTTGCACCTTGAATCAGTCCTATGGTTTAAACCATCCTGAGCGTGGCTATTTGCACAAGGAAGTTCACAAACTTCCTTGTATTTCAAACATCAATACTGTCCATTTCTCATTCCATATTATGGGCCTGCTATTCTATTGGGTCATATTCTACTTTGATGCAATTAAAATCTCTCCACGGGGGCTTTACAGATGAACAATTAAAACGAATAAAACGATAACTCCATAGGGAAGGTTCAGTGACAGCATCTGAAAGACGCTGACCGTAAGCCCTGCATTGTTTTCCTGGGAGGCTCCATCCCAGGGAGGACTGGGCAATGTTATTCCCATCAGCCCCCACCAAGCATGTGACATGTAAACAGTAACACACACACACACACACACACACATACTGACCAACAGCCTTTTCAGCCTATCTTACATGAAACAAAAGGGGCCACATTCCTGGTGTATTCCCACATGCGGTCACTTCCTGCAGCAGGGGAACGGCGGGATGCTGGGAATACACTGGGGACCAGCCAAGAAGGACACTTCCTCTGTCGTCCGGGCTTATCAGTGTTTTGGTACGCTGTCCTCCCAATGTCTCCATCCTTCGCTCCATCCTTCCCTCTGCCCTCCAGTTCCCTTGGCGGTTGCAGAGTCTGATGTAAAAGCTTTTGTTGTGAGCAAGTGGTTCCTACGGTGGCCTGCAGGGGGCCTCCCCAAATTCAGCAGTGCAGCTGTACAGCAGAATTGTAGACGACGATTAAAATAATGAGTAATTGTGAACTGAAAACACCATAATAAAAAACATCCTCGCCAGGAAGAAAAAAAGTTGCTACATTTCAATAATGTGCTTGTCTTGTCTGCTGATACAGCGTATACTTCCCATTTGTGTGTGTGTGTGACTGTGTGTGTGTGTTTAACAGCACTGGACAGGGGTCAAAGCACAGGGTGAGGAAGAACTTACAGCGTAGAAGTTGCTTATAATTGGAGGAGTGGTAAGGAGGAGGAGACGGGGGGGAGGGTAGGGGGCTAGAAGGACCCTCCTGCCTTATAAGGGAATTGAAACGGCTCCCGCCGGCGAAGGTTGGGGCCGGTTCAGCGCACAACGCAGTCCCACAGCCTCACGGCAGCAACGCTGCTATATGTGGTGTTGTGTTCCGTTTCAGCGCTGCGCTGAAACGCACGCTTCCTGTCGCGCGCACCACTTGGCGACTACTGTGAGCTTACGGGAGGAGGAGGGGTAGGGGAGCCATCTGCGCCTACACGGGGAGCAGAGAGCGGGGCGAGCCGCCTCCTAGCACTCGAGTGCGGGAGTATTTTTCAAAACAACGAAGGGGTCAATCGGAGGGTCAGTTGTGGACGCGCACGCTGGAGCCTAAGTAAAGCTGACACTTGCGTAAGTAGATCCCAATCCAAATAAAAAGCAGAGTCTGACTCCAGCCGAGGCCACAGTAACAATAACACAGCAGTACGCACAGTATAGGTCAAACTGCAGGTATGTATGTATGTGCCCAGTGTAATATTCACCAGGAAATACGTTAAAACGTGCTCACAGCAGCACAGGCTGAGCCCTCAGCTCGTCCATGCAGCACTAAGCTGGCAGTCTCACTGACCGACATGAGGCGTTAGACCAGGGCGGAGGGAGCTGGATGGACTGGATTTAAGTGGGGGAGGGGGGTGGTTCCCCCTCCAACCCTCTAAGAAACTGTTGGATGGTTGGAGGAGGGTCTCAGGTGGGCTCAGTCTAGTCCAGAAAGAGAAGCTGGTTCCCCCGAGGCCACACATGCTCTCTCTCTCTCTCTCCCCCTCTCTCCCCCTCTCTCCCCCTTGCTTACTGTACCCATCTCTTCCCAAACCCCTCCTCTTCCCAGGATGCCTCTGCGCAAACTCTTTCAGATCTCTCTCCCCAAATGAACTCTTCAATAGAGCTGTCTTGGATCCACACACTTACACGCACGCACACACACACACATGGAAACCTCAGCACGCACGCGGCACTTTCGGTGACATGTTTTAGTTAGCATGGTGACAGATTTGCTTCCTACAGAGTGCTTTGCTCTCTCTGTAACTGTCAGGGAAGTGTCTGTCTGCCGCAGGGCCTGCTGGTACAGCGGCGGCGGCCTGCCCCGAGAACCGTGCGGGGAACGGGGGAGGGATGGGGATGTGTGGGGGGGGGTTACAGGGCGATAATGAAGCTGAGGAAGAGACGCAGAGCCATATACAGTCGGCGCACTTCCTATTCCCAGGACTACAGGCCAGCTTTCCGCTGGCTTTTGGTTTTCCACACAGTGTGCAGGTAGGCTCACCAGCGCTGCCTGGAGAGCCTTGTGATTAATGACACGCCTGTCATGTCTAATCCCTCTTCTTCTTGTTCCTGACGAGCACCAGTCTTACTCTTCTCACCCTCCCCCCCCCCTCACACCCCCCACCCCCCCGCCCCCCTCCTCGGTCCCTTGCGGCCTGGCAGACGGATACTACCCATAATCCCCTGGGGCGCGGCTTCTGCGCATTCCGGGGGGAGAATCTGTGGGCTCACCTGATCCAAGTATCTGTGCGGCCTCTATGGGGAAGCACACGTGTGCACGTGCACGTGCACGCCCAGATATACGGTGATGCACAGATATGCCATATGTTCACACGCAGGAACGCCCCAAGGCGCCCACAGTTATGAACCCCTTCTTATGTAAGGCGCTCAAACATTAGCACATGAATATTGGCGTGTATTTTAAACCAAACAAATCCAAATCATCTCGGGAAGCCGCAAAATCGTGCCGTGATCCCCGTAGCAACCCCTGGCTCCTGTGTTCGCACACAGGAAGCTGTGAACCCCTTCTTATGTTGTCAGTTAACGCACTGGGACACTTTGAGATAATAGTTATGATATACATATTGGCTTGTATGCAAATGTAACGTGTACGCAAAAGCAACAAAAAGCAACAAAAAGTCTTTGTGACCCCTCCAAATCATCTCGCGACCCCTTGACCGCCCACTGTGAGAACCAGAGTGCTGTCCCTCCCCCCACGCTAGCTGTGGCGGGCTGCTGGCGCACATCTGGGCCAGCGCAGCAGTGCACGAGCGGGCGCACGTGCACGACAACAAGGCTGAAAGGCTCCCAGAGAGTGTGAGTAACCAGACCTCGCTGAGACCTTATTCCCCGTCGCCCCCGTCCCTCCTAACCCCCTCACAGCTGTGACCGCACTCCCAGGTGACCGTGGCGACCGGACTGGGGTATGTGACATTGTGCCTGACCCCCCCCCCCCCCACTAATCCTAATCACATTACGAAGTATCCCAGCCCTGGAGATGATTACCACTCACACAGGCAGCAAGGGACAAGAGGAAGACATGACATTTAGCAGACACGTTTTGGTGCAACGTGTCACATTCCGGTAGCAGGTCGGGTAGATGTCTCGCTCAAGGTCGCTTACAGTTGGGCCAACGCTGGGGCTCGAACCCGCAACCACCTAACCCAGTGGGCTACCCTGCCCTTCGAAAGAACGCGAGAGGAGAACGGGAGAGAGAGGGGGGGTGAGGCGGTAGGGGAAGGTGGACCAGATGAGTCAGAGAGAAATGCATATCCTCCCACATCATGTCCCTGTCAAGTGTAAGTGCAGATGACACCGAGGGAGCCACGCCCAGCGAGACGCGTACAGGAGACGTGCTGATCTCTCCCTTGGCCGTTATCTGGGGCTGTGTGTTGTCAGGGTTAAGCCCTTCAGGCCTGCTGGGGAGCGTGATAACCGTGATGAGGGACTGCGCCTGTGTGCGGAGGTAGCAGTGACCTCATGCAATGTGCGTATGCACGTGCGCGCGTGTGCGCGCGTGTGTGTGTGTGTGTGTGTGTGTGTGTGTGTGCGCTCTGTTTACAAGGCCGCGTTAGGGGGTGAGCACGCGAAGCCGGCCTGGTGGGCAGAGCCTGTTTATGTGTGAGTCAGCGAGCTGTGCGGACACAGGCCTGACGTCAGCCCGGGAATCAGGCCTGACGACGGCACAGCGAGGGGGAGGGGGGGGGGGGGGCTGCTGCTTCTACCCCCCCCCCCCCCCCCCCCCCCCCCCCCCCCCCCG
>JAODUG010004398.1:2500-10609 GCA_027564795.1 Aphredoderus sayanus
GTGTTCGACCATTTAGGGTCCATTTACAATATGTTTTTAACAATTAAAATGTTCTGTTAACGTTTCTCCGGAAAGAGATTTTCTTATAGTTTATACTGCCATCTTGTGGCAGAGATGAAGCAGTGCCCAGCCGTGTCTATGCGGAAAGTCTAGGCTTTTTACCTGGTTGAAAATAAAAACATTATGTACCTATGCTGATCTCCAGCTGATCTCCATCTCATGCAAGTTTACATGGTTAAAACATTTAAAATAATACATATTCATTTTATATATACACAGTCCTTTTTGTCTGTAAAGCATTGCTTAGGGCAGCTTATTTGACCCAATAAACAAATAGAGGGTACTGATGTATTATCTCCCTTGTGAGCCATAATGGAGCGTGTGTGCCTTTGTTTCGGTAGATGACTTCTGGGAGGCTTTGGGAGGCAAGTCTGACTACCGCACATCTGCCAGACTCAAGGACAAGATGGACACTCATCCCCCAAGGCTCTTCGCCTGCTCCAACAAGACTGGAAACTTCATTGTGAGTCCTGAAACCATTGTTAACGCAACCTGAACTCAAACTGCTTGACATACTGAAGAGTAAATTCTCTGCGTACCTGAAATGACGTGATTCATTATCCCTCCCACAGATTGAGGAGGTGCCTGGGGAGATGACCCAGGATGACCTGGCCACAGACGATGTCATGATCCTGGACACGTGGGATCAGGTAGGATTCAGCAACTGTACTGCTGCAGGGCACTTCTACTCCACGGGTTTGTCAAACAGCCGCGTAAGCTACTTGTCGCTCTCTGTTTTCCCAGGTGTTTGTCTGGATTGGCAATGAGGCCAGTGAGGAGGAGAAGACTGAAGCAATGGTCTCGGGTAAGAGGATACGCAGAACATGAATTTGAGGCAAAAAATCCATCTTAGTAGCTTGTGTTATATTGGCACTTGTTATATTGGCACTTGTTGGTTCTTACAGGCTTCTCGCAATTATTTCCGGGTATTGTATGGTGTATATTAGATAATGTATGTTGTAAATGTACTGTTTAATGTAGATGGCTCTGATGACATGCTGCTGTCATGATCCTCCAATGAACTGTTGTATGAACTGTTCTATCTATTGACAAATGTACTGACTGTAAATCACTAACAGCGTCTGCTAAATGTTGTGCTAGCTCAGGATTGTTTCTGACCGGGCCTATCTCCCTCAGCCGCACGCTACATCGAGACGGACCCTGCCAACCGAGATGGCAGGACACCCATTGTTAAGGTCAAGCAGGGCTTTGAGCCCCCTACCTTCACAGGATGGTTCCTGGGTTGGGACCACGACTACTGGACCAGCGACCCCCTGGATCGGGCCATGGCTGAACTGGCACTCTGAAGGCTCCCGTGTGTGTGCCCTTTGACCCCCACCGAATCCTGCTGTCCTGCTGCACACACTGGGCTCCAGTCAGACACCTAACCTGAATCCACAGTTACCATATGGCATAGCATCTAAGGGTCAATTAAGGGTTCCACAGTTAGGCGTAAAGGCTACAGAGACGCTTATTTCACCCAAAAGAACCATTTATGATCTCAGGCACCACATTAAATCGATTAGCCATCGTTTCAGTTCCTTGAGGAGCCAGAAATGGGTCTGTAGAGAACCATTTGACAATGGCGTGTCGTGCAATCATGAGGTGTTTTAAATATGTGAATCCCTTAAAGAAACCTTTAAAGAAGTCCTAAAATAGAATGTCTCTGCAGAACCATTTTTGGTTTCCTCTAGTTTATGTTATCAGTGCCATGGAATAATTTTATTTTATACTTTAACTTAATGTGTCAATCCCTTTTAGTACTTTCAAGGGCTGACCAGATTAGAACTAGAAATAGAAATTAGACTAGAAATAGTGGTTTTTGGGAATGGTCGGTCACTGATGTTTTTATTTTACGGTTTTGCAAGCCAGAAATGCTTTTAGAACAATAAAATGAGTTTGTGCTGTGATGTGTGATAGACATGTAGCTTAACATTTATGCAGGCTTCCTGTAAGGTGTTTAACTTTACTTCTGTGCGCTATGATTTGAGTTTTAATCTGTCTATTTTATATATTAACGTCTGTCATGTAATGGAGAGGAGCCATCCACTAAAACATGAAAAGCCTTGCTGTAAGAATTTTGGAAGCTCACTGCCAACACATTTCCTAGAAAAAGCAATATTACCAATGCCTTAATATGCTTTGTGTTTACAGTAAATATTTCATAGTCAATTCAGTTACAGTAGGTTAACCAGTCAGTGTGCTGGTGTAACACTGCCTTGAGCGCAAATGCTTCCTCTTTGGACGCTGATCTTCAATTTACATGGCCTATCTAGGAAGACTATGCAATGCTGCAGTGGCTTATGTCAGAATTGCAATGCTTTGCTGCTAGTAAAATATTAATGGATCACATCCACGTCTCATTTCCTGTGGTCTCCCCAAGCCTTAATATATTGTTGCAATAAAACCATATACATTAAAAAACATTGCTAATTTCATTGTGCAAATACAATTGTCAAATTTCATTTGTCAGTACCGGTTTTTCAATAATAAATACAGAATAAAAAAAGTCATTATAATTAATATTTTATCAAAGCTCAAATACACCAAGACATGAAACACTTGCAACAACAGATAGAAAAGGTTTGTGATCACACTTACGGGTACTCTGTGGGTGAGCTCTTGAACAAAACCAAACTATTTCACTGCCTTCAGAAATCAAAATAACCAGTGTAACAAGTGTCTGTTGTGCCAACTAAATGTTTAGTTTCGGTTAAAATAAAAGTAATGCAAGACCTACATATGTTGGACAGCATGGTATACAATATTTGTATAGATGTCGGTAAAAATGAGTACAGCAACAACATAATATTATAGTAACAATTCAAATTGACATTTAAAATATGCATAAGTAACATTGGCCTTTAAGTTTCAAATGCACTAAGACCACACAAAGTGGTATAATAATAATCTGGCTTTAAGTTACACCAAAAAAGAGTGTAGATGTAATACTGACTGTAAACATTTGTAAAATGCACTTTGCTTCCAATATTTTAATAGCTGGTGGAAGGGGGTAATATTCATAAATTAAAAGTTGTACATGTATTAAAAGAAAAAGATAAAAAGGAGGTATTTTCTCAGATGATATTTGCGAGAGAAAATTCATATGTGGGGTAATAGGGTTGGATCACCCTCATTACACCACAGATGATGCTGCTTGCCATATGCCTCCAATTTACATTTTTTTCATATTTGCAAAAAAACTATTACCTCATCCAAATCAGTAACTATGTTGTTTTCTTCTGAATAGGCCAATTATACAGTACAGCAATGCCTGTTCAAAGTCTGGATGGTTATTATAGAATGGAAGGGGGGGGGGGGGGGTAAAACTTTATAATCTCAGAATAGTAGGTTTCTGTTTTATCGTAAATGCAATACTTTAATCTTTGAATATTATCTCCCTCCCCTAACTCAAAATTGTATTTTTTTACATTGATGGCCATAATACACTGTTATACGTATACGTCTATATGTAGAAGATAAACAAGAACAATACAAAAATGGCTATTTGCAAATATCAATGTTATAAAATAATACTCTAAAAAGCATGAAAAAGTAGATAGTACAGAAGGTGTTAAGGCCACGTGTTATGTTTACCTGCATTTCCTGTGTTAATGTTTCTGTTATGAAAAAAATTTGCCAGTAAACGATTACCAAAACAGTGAAAGATTGTTGTTTGGTTTGAGACCATCGATGATACCTAAAATAGTTTTTGCATAGCCTAAAATTGCTTTTGCATGAGCAGTTAAACACAAAAATACATCTGAATCAGCATACAACATAACATTTAAACTAAATGCTCAAAGGGCACATTATATGTTTCCAGCTAGCCCTGTCTTTATGCTAACACTTAGCTAGCAACACTTAGTGGTTTACTATATGGATAGTGGATGTGACCCCTACTTTATGCGTACAGGGTCTAGCAATAAACTTCTATTCTGTGTTAAAGAATCACTGGCATAAATAAATGTGTCTGCATTTACAGTATGTGTGTGGTATGTATTTACAGTGCATGTATATATGTATGTACAGTATATGCATGCGTGTACGTATGTATGTATGTATGTATGTGTATGTACTGTTTTGTGTGAATGTAAATTGTCTGCATTTATATAGTGCTTTTCTAACCTTCCACCCAGTCAAAGCACTTTACAGGATTGCTTCACATTCACACACCAATGATACGCCAGCAGTGGTGTCAGCCATGCAAAGAGCCACCTGCATGTGTGTACTGTATGTAGGCCTACTGTATGCATGCGTGTACTGTATGTAGGCCCACTGTATGCATCTGTGTACTGTATGTAGGCCTACTGTATGCATGTGTGTACTGTATGTAGGCCTACTGTATACATGTGTGTACTGTATGTAGGCCTACTGTATACATGTGTGTACTGTATGTAGGCCTACTGTATGCATGTGTGTACTGTATGTAGGCCTACTGTATGCGTGTGTGTACTGTATGTAGGCCTACTGTATGCATGTGTGTACTGTATGTAGGCCTACTGTATGCGTGTGTGTGTCCTCAGTGCTTCATGAAGCTCTGCATCATGTCCTCAGTGCTTCATGAAGCTCTGCATCATGTCCTCAGTGCTTCATGAAGCTCTGCATCATGTCCATGGGCAGGGGGAAGATGATGGTGGAGTTCTTCTCGGCGGCGATGGTGTTGAGGGTCTGCAGGTAGCGCAGCTGCAGGGCCGAGGGGGACTCAGCGATGACCAGCGACGCCTCCTTCAGCGCCCGTGAGGCGTTCATCTCCCCCTCCGCGGCGATCACCTGCACACACACACACACATACACATACGCGCAGGTGTGTGTGTATGATCACACACACGCAGGCACACACACACGCAGGCACACACACACACACACACACACAGGCACGCACACACACACACACACGCAGGCACGCACACACACACACACACATGCAGGCACGCACACACACACACATGCAAAAATACATTATGATGCCAGCCCTTTATCTGTATAGGTGTGTATGTGTGTACATGTACAGTATATGTGTGTGCTGTAGGTGTAAATGTGTTTATGTGTGCAGGTGTGTTTATGTGTTTATGTGTATACAGTATGTGTGCAGGTGTATATGTGTTTATGTGTACAGGTGTGTTTATGTGTGCAGGTGTGTTTATGTGTACAGGTGTGTTTATGTGTACAGCTGTGTTTATGTGTGCAGGTGTGCAGCTGTACAGGTGTGTTTATGTGTGCAGGTGTGCAGCTGTACAGGTGTGTGTATGTGTACAGGTGTGTTTATGTGTGCAGGTGTGTTTATGTGTGCAGGTGTGCAGCTGTACAGGTACCTGTGTAGAGGTGTCTGTGTCGGACTGATCCGCCCAGAGACAGCAGGGGACTGGAGCCGCTGATGGAGAAGGGCAGGCAGTCTGATGGGAGGAGGACCGCCATCAGCAGTGAGGCAGAAAGTGCCGTAAAAAACAACATTGCGACGGATTTTGATGAAAAATGTAAAAACGTAAAAAGTAGTTTAAATGAATTAAAGCGGTTTTCAAAGAAATAATAAAAAATAAAAAAATGCTACAGTTAAAAAAGTTAAACCTAATGTTCCAGACAAAATTGTATAAATAGATCAGACCAATGAAGCAGGCAGGTATGGGGCAGGTGCGGTGCGCAGGCAAATGTGTGAGCAGGGCATTTGCACGTTGTCTTTTTAAAGGAGAGGGTGATGCTTGGAGGAGGACCTCCATTAGGGTGTTGAGTCAGACAGATTCCTCGAGCCACGCCAGCCGCCTATGACTATGCTCAGCTCAGCCTCTTGGCCTCTCTAGGTCGAGCTAGAGATCGTGACTCCACACTGTTTCACCAGGCTGTACTCGTACGTCAGTGAAGGATAAATGGTTGAGTCTTCACCAGGAACCATAATGTTCTATGGAGAAGGTTGTGCAATAATCACTGAAATAATTAATAATAATAGCCCATGCAGCTAGATGACCAATATTTCTGCTGGGAGTTTTATAGTAGGATTGGTGTCATCTTATTTTTTTTCTTGGTTCTCATTGGTGCATGAATTAGATGTGCAATATTCAGAGACAGTCAAAGGCTTCAGATACAAGTGGAAACGTGTAAGATATTTCATCATATCATTATCAGTATGTGGTGCAGAGAATTGTGTGTGAAATATTTAACTTAAAATTATATGATTTCTATGGAAAGCACACATTGTTTATTCAAGACATTTTCAACTTTATTTTACCAGGCTTTGAGGTGAGACTAAAAATTTCAAACTTACGTTTATCAGGCCTCAGTATCACAGCAGCTTACAGTAAATTAGGACGTTTTTCCTTCTAAAACACGTAACGTTGGTTCACGAAATTGTTTATTTACTTTTCACAACATTTTCCCAGCATCCCACTACAGCGTGTGTAAAGAGGAAACCATGACACTGTGTGTATCTATGATATGTCATGCACTTGTAGCTTGGACACTAAGCTTAGTAACTCATATCTGTTAGAGAAGAACGCTCCTCCATCTTGTGGCAGTGTGGAAGATGTAGTGTCTGGTGTTACTCAGGAACATTGTGACTACTGGTGAGCGTCTTCAAAGGAGATTTATTTGATTATTGCAACAGCTGTGGTAAAGTAAATATCCCTCTTTCTTACAGTGCTCCCTAATTCCCAGAGCAATTTAACAATGTATATTATTCTAGGGAAGAGGTTGAAATTGATGAGTAACAGAGTTACAAACACACATTCCAACTAACCTAACTAATGCTGCATGTTGACTTCACCAATTGTATTATAATACAAACAAAGAAAGTGCACCATAATTAATCTCTCTATGAGCAAAGTGGAACAGCTGGCAATTTGAATGCAGCCTTCTCATCTGCATAAAGGGGAATCTTTTATACTGTACTTCTATGGAATTAGTTCCCCCCCACACACACACACTTTTTTTAACCCTTGTGATATGCTCAGGGTCCCAAATCACTACCTCTTTGTGGCAGATAGAGGGCGCCAATCCTAATTCTACATCTTACCATCAATCAATCAATCAATCTTTATTTATATAGCACTTTTCATACAAATTCATGTAACGCAAAGTGCTTCACACTAAGAAGTCAATAAAAACAATTCAGAATCCAAAAAACAGTATAAAAAAGTAATACCACAACGATGTGTTGGTATGATCATCCCACACTGATCATCCCAACCCTCCAATCACAAACATGTACCAGGGAAAACAGAAAACCAAGCCTAAACATCCAGAGTCCCATTCCCACCATCCCCGAGGAGAAAAAAATAAAACACCATACCAGTGCCAAATGACCCACTCCTAGAACTACATGGCTGGTGATCCGGAACACATCACTGCCTAAACCAATACCCCCAACATCCCTCGATTCCCATGCTCTGACTAAAACATAAGCACCGGAGAAGGAGCCCAAGATCCCAAGCCCCAGCCCTAAAGGATGTCCAAGACGAAACCCCAGATACTCAAACCCAACCACCCGCCCGAATGTCCATCCAAAGTGCCACCCCCTCCACACACATAGCATAATACACAAATCTGCTGTGAGGAAACACTAAAAGCAGAGCACTGTATAAAAAATTGTTTTTTTTATTTTAAAAATAAATAAATAAATACAGGTTTAAAAGTTAATAGTAATAAAATATGACATTTAAAGTAAATTAACTAATAAATATAATATAATTAGTACAGTCCACACAGTTCAGTTAAAAGCCTGGTTAAATAGGTAGATCTTTAGTTTAGCTTTAAACATGTCAACATTTCCAGCTGCCCTCAGGTCCTCAGGAAGTGAATTACACAGATGTGGGCCATAATATTGAAAGGACGCGTCATCATGTGTTTTAATTGAGGCTTTAGGGATAATTAAAGAGCCTCTACCATAGGGCCTGAGGGTTCTAGTAGGTTCATATGATAGCAGCATTTCTGATAAATATTCCGGACCAATACCATTAAGTGACTTAAAAACTTGTAAAACTATCTTAAAATCAATTCTGAAATTAACAGGAAGCCAATGCAGAGACTTTAGGATAGGTGTAATGTGTGCTCTCCTTC
>JAODUG010004399.1:0-10609 GCA_027564795.1 Aphredoderus sayanus
GCTAACTATCATATGACTTTATGTACATTTTTTAAATGCTTTTTTAGGTGACCGGACTGTGTAAATTTCTTGGGGCAGTGGGAGCAGACACATGGTTTCTCTCCTGTGTGGATCATTTTGTGCCTTTTAAGATTGTTATAGTCCAAGAAGCCCTTTCCACAAAATGAGCACCAGTGCCTCTTCTCACCATTGTGCCACCTCAAATGCATGTTGAGTTCAACTCTCCTCTTAAAACGCTTCTCACAGAGGTTACAAGGGAATGGTTTCTCCCCTGTGTGTACCCGTTCGTGGGCCTCAGCATCTCGTTTTGTGAAGAATCCCTTACTGCAAAACTGACAAGAGAATGGTCTAATTTTAGCATGTACCATCTGGAGGTGTTTAGTGAGGCCAAAACTGTACACAAAGCCCTTGCCACACTGCTGACAAACATGGATCCTGCCATTGCGGTGCACCCTGCCATGTCTCTTAAGGCACAAGGAGTCTGGGAATATCTTCCCACACAGGTGACAAGAGAACGGATGACTTCTGACATGGAGGCTGACATGTTTCTCCAATTCAGCTTGGTTGCTAAGGATACAACCACACTCTCCGCACTGGTTCTTCAACAGACGCCAACCAATGACAGATAATGGCTGTAATGGCGATACCATAGGTGGTGCTTTGATAGGTATGGGGTATTGAGAGACACTTGGGGTATAGACATTTTTGCGGGAAGAATGGGACCGCGTTTTTGGACCATAAATGGGTATTACCTTCTGGGACTGATTTGGAGAAGTGGGAGATTGGTTTAAGCGGATGCGTGGGCTAATGCTTCTGGTTTTCCGTTTGGGAGTTTTGACCGGAGATGGGTTATGAGATCTTGGCTCCGTCTTTGTAGGAAGGGATAAAGTTCTCGCCTTGGTCAGTTGTGATTTTCTTGCTACCATTGTAGGTGGGATCCAAGTTGCTTTTGATTGAGCTACTTTTTGGTCTTCAGGGCTAGCAAGCTTCTTTGTTGATGGACTAGCTTCATCTGAATTATATGACTGGCGAGTTTGATTCATTTTTACCAATGTCCTAGCTTTTGTAGATATTTTCAACTTGTTTTTAGTACTTGCACTACCTGCAATTAATCTTGGTTTCTTTGCAGGGGTAGCTTCATTAATAGGCCTTTTAAATCCACGGCCATATTTATCAATTTTGTTATTAGTTTTACCTTTGTTACAAGGGCTATCTTTAGTTAATCTACATTTCCTAGGTCGAACAGAGTACTGTTCGCCAGTCATACCTTTACGGTCAGTAAAGTTGGATGATTCAAAATTTAGGGGCGTGTTGTTAGACTTTATAGATTCACTAGTTATGTCTTTAGGAGATGTACCATTTTTAGCCTTAGATTTAGGTTTCTCTGAACAAACTTCTTTCATTTTGGCCTTCAAGGGTGACCTTGTGATCTGGCGGAGCCGAGTGATGATGGAATCTTTATGCTTACTGGTACTGGTTGCTTGGGAAATTGCTCTGGTACCTACATCATCATTGGGAGGTACCTGAAAATGTAAAGTATTACAATTATAAGCACGTAAATTTGAACATTTGAGTTAACATTTTAGGTTACTTTTAAATATCACAATGCAAAACACATCACTATACATGGCCAACAGTATTGGGACACACAAGCATAACACCCATATATGGTTAGACATTCCAAAACCATAGGCATTAACATAAGAGTTGGTCACTCCTTTGCAGCCATAACAGCCTCCACTCTAGAGATTTCCACTGTTTTGAAACATGTTAAAATTATGATGAGTGGTCAGGCACTCATGGCGGCCAGCTTGCAGTCAGCATTCCAATAAAATCCAGAGGGGCTTGGCTCTGTAGAAGACCAGTTATAGTTCACAACAATGTTTTATTAAACTATTTTGCATATGGGGTATTGTTATGCTGAAACATAAAAGGGCTTTTCTCTATAAGGCCCTAAGTGTACTTCAGCGGACACTGTCTATGCACGATGCAGACAAAGATAGATGTAGATCAAGATTGCCAATTCCTTTTGTCAGTGTGATAATTAACATTAACCAATTAGGAAGGGTGCAGTCTATATACTTTTGGCCATGTATTATATTTTTCACTCACTCACTTTCTCTCTCTCACACACACAAAACACAGTAAGTTTACCTTTTTGTGGATGTCAGTTACAGGGGTGACAGCCAACTGTGCCAAAAATTGAGTTTTTGTCATTCCCAAGTGTGGATCAGATGTTTCCTTAGAAAGAGAGGTCAGCTTAACAATAGAGGTTTCCTCTTGCATTACTGCTGGTTGACTATTATTTACTTCAGTTAATGAAGTCAAATTAGAAACTGGGCACCTGACAGGGGACTCAATGACTCGAGATAGATTTTCAGGTGATAAAGTTGATGTCTTTGAGTCAGAAATAGCTTCCTTCACTGATGCATCAGAAACGGGCTGACAGGAGTTCGCCTCTTCCAATGTTTTATTAACAGCATTTAGTTCATTTGTCAGCATGGGAACTTGCCCATCAATGATGTCTGGTGCTTTAAAAGCTAAATGAATGTCAGTTGCTTTAACTGGGGAAGTTGTTGTTGATGCAGTCATCAAATGAGAGGGTTCGACTGCTGATAAATTCTCTTGAGTGCGACTATGCACACCAAGAGGGTTGGTTTCAGTGGACAGATTGAAGGTCTCTTTTCCTGAAGTCATGGGCAGCTTTAACAACTTGACTACTGGATGTGTTTTATTCTGGAAAAAGGATGACACACCTGGTTCCAAAAATACATGTTCCAGCAATGGGGATATCGTATTTTTCAGAGTGGAACATGTGGACACATGAGCCATCTTTGAATATGTGCCATATGACCCAAAAGTGTCACATACATCCAACTTCTGTGACAATGGTATTGTTGAATCGACTGATGACTGTGGCAAAAAAATATCCAGTACTTGGTCTGATGCCCTATCAGACAGTGTTGGCAAATCCGTTGATGTTTGATTGAAAGCATCATCTGACTGCTTTAATGACAAACCACCAATGTGCCACTCTGATGTTCTTTGAGACAGTAGTAATGATGGCTCAAGAGATTCTGTTGGTTTTGTGTCATTAACTTCGGACTGCTGCAATGTCCTTTGAGACTGTGGTGTTGATGGTTCAAGTGATTCTGTTTGCATGGTGACATTAACATCTGACTGATGTGATGAAAAATCAATATGCTGCTCTGATGTCGTTCCAGAAAGTGGCAATGATTGCTCAAGAGATTCTGTTGGTTTGGTGACATTAACATAGGACTGCTCTGACGTCCTTTGAGACTGTGGTGTTGATGGTTCAAGTGATTCTGTTGGTTTGGTGACATTTATGTCGGACTGCTGTGATGAAAAACCAATCTGCTGCTTTGATGTCCTTTGAGACTGAGGTAATGATGGTTCAAGTGATTCTGCTGGTTTGGTGACATTAACATCTGCCTGCTGGTCTGATGATACTGTTGCAGTCAAGAGAGATTCCACTGATGGCTCTTGCACTGGCAATACAATTGCCTGTGGTGCTACAGGAGATTTTTGTTGCCTTACCACCACAGTTGGCATTGACCCAGACATTATTATTATTACTTTGTGTGGAGGTCCTGATGGATGATCACTTGAAGGAACAACCGTCTGGTGACTGGTGGATGAGCATGATTTCCTTGATGTTGTTTTTGGATTAACTACAACAGATATGTCTGACAGGGCTGAAGGGGTTACATCTGTTTTTGAATCTGGTAATATATTACACACTTGTGCATGAGCTGCCGAGGGTATTCGTTTGGACACTACAATAATTTTCTTAGAGGCTACAGAAGCAATGTCAGGATGGGTATGGTGTTGTGATAGAACACTTGTCTGAGTTGCTAATCCAGACAGTACTGATTTAGGAAGAATTGGAGCATACTGTATTGTAGGAAGGACCG
This sequence comes from Aphredoderus sayanus, assembly GCA_027564795.1. Taxonomy (NCBI): domain Eukaryota; kingdom Metazoa; phylum Chordata; class Actinopteri; order Percopsiformes; family Aphredoderidae; genus Aphredoderus; species Aphredoderus sayanus. Next base: position 3,936 of record JAODUG010004399.1, read on the forward strand.
CTGCCTTTAAATGGACAGCAGACAGATTTTGTGCTGAAGACTGAAGATTTTGTATTGAAGACACAACAGTCTGAGCACTAGTAGTAACCTGTTGGGCTGAAGGCTGGTCAGACTGATCCACTTCGTGCAAGTTGCTTGTAGTTTGACTGTACATGTGATCAATAGCAATAGAATCCGTTTGTGGAAAATGGCATGTTTGGGTTGGTGTTCTGGTGGTGACTGATGGCTGGACGGAAAACACATTTTCAATTACTGGGTGACATTGAGAATTTATTGCATCAAGGAACAGCATTGCATCCTGAAGTGATGGATACGAGGTCAGGGGTCTCCTTATTGATGCTTTTGATGCTGATTCGGATGTCAGACTTTCCACAGTTTCATTACCTCTTCTTTGGATACGTTTTTTCTTTATTTTCACTGGCAGTTGCTTGGATTCAGAGGGATACACTTGCATTGAAGACTGTGATAGACTTTTTGGAGGTTGTTTCTTGTCTGTGGCTTGTCCTCTTTTAAGAGGTGGCATGTCAAGTTGTGAAAGGACATCAGGGTTCTTCACACTATTTGAAGAGACATTGCCCTCCTGTTCTGTGTAAACTGCTGTAGCTTCAGACCAAACCTTTTCTACCCGGAGGTGCTGCAAAGATGTTTTGCATACTTTATGGTAGGTGTTTTTTAGTGGCCTACCTTTTCTAGGATGCGAGGATGATTTTGCCCATGAATCTAGCGCAATATCTCGCACATTTTTTATTTGAGCTTCCTCTAACAGTTTTTCAGGTGTGGAGGGCACATCATGTAGTTGCTCATTTGGTCTTTGGGTACCGGTTGGTGGCTTCTCTTTTACACTAGGTTGAACCAATGACTGTTGGTCTGCCACTACCACTGGCTGTTCTTCAATAGATCTCTCAGTTTCTATGTTTGACCGAGAAACCTTAAAAACATCGCTTACATTGACCTTTTCTTCAGGGTGTATTACAAATGGCCCTGTTTCAGGTAGTTGTTCTTGGGATCCTTTTTCACAGGTTATCACATTGTCCACTCTCATAAAGTCTTCTGTGATCATTTTATTTCTCTGAAGGACGGTCTGACTTCTAAAAGTGGATGGCTGGTTAACAGAGCCTTGTTGAGTGTTATTTGGTCTAACAGACTTCAGTGAACCTGAAAATTAAAAGCCAAGATTTAGTGAAGGAAAAATAAAAAAGTAAATAAAACCTATATTATACCATTGTTGTCTAGACAAGGTCGTAACATTTTTTATATTATTACCCGAGTGCTACTATTTCAAAAATTGAAGTAAAGAATGTCTGAAATAAATAAAAGCAAGTCCTAATTGTATTTTCACAGTCTGAACAACCAGGAAATGTCCATGTCAGCAAAAACCATACGTGTGAAGTTGTTTGTATGTATGTACTTTGAACATTAAGACTACAAAAAAAAGTCTCTTCATCAAATGTCTTATTTAATTACACCGACAACTGTGCATGTGAACGTTTGTGCATGTACAATATATAGTTATAGGCCTAAAAATGTATAACTCCACCCGTTTTTTCATAAATAAAGCCGACTCAAGCTGTCGTAACATTTTGCAATGGTATGTAATGATATAGCCTACCAACCTGATTGCTAAAACCAGCTAGATAATGAAGTCGTGTATGTGTGAATACAAACAAGACAATGGCTAATTAATATGGACACATGCACTCGCCACTAACACTGTAGAAAATATTTCGTTAACGCAACCTCTGTTTAACAAAATGTTCACATATTTTGAACAGGACCAACCTCTAGCACAATTACACAGACATAAAAAACCCGTAAATACCTCTGTATACTTAAAGCACAAGTGTACCTAATCAAGTTTAAAAAATGGTGTATTCCAATGTCATGCTTTCTATTAATATACAATGAATTGTGAACCCCCCTCCCCCTTTTAAACTACGCTCCATTTTTTATTTTTGTTGTTGTTGGTGAAGTATGTTTAATGTTGATGTTTGATGTGCCAGGAAAAAATATGAAGCAGCCAAAGAAAATGCTTAGGAGACTTACAGAGCGTTGCTTTCTTAGTTGGCCGTCCTCTTTTATATTTAGACGAATTTGGATGAGATTTAGCATCAACTTCTCTGAGATTGACTTCTGCACCTTTCAAATGTTCATCAACAAGTGTTTTCACATCTTCCGGTGTTTCAGAGCGTGATGATATTTCAGTTATAGCTAGAGTAACCTTGGAGTTGTTAGTCATGTTGTCCTTCATGGTAGAAACTGTGAAAACTGATGGATGATTGGGTTCTGGTGTTTGGATATTAACTTCTCGTGTACAGGTTACATTTTTATCTGTGGCAGTGCATGATGTCTTGATTTCTGAGATTCGTTGGTCTTTCTGACATGAAAATGGCTGGTTATCAGATGGTGGTTCAGAGATGCTGTTAAAGGACCTCTGTTGACCTGGAGACCAAGAAGAGAAGAAATTAGATGTGTAATTTAAATAATTGATTTAAACTTAAAAATGTTCAGATGAATAACCTAGAAGGATCCTCATTTTATTTAGGGACACATTTGTAATAGCCTTTGATATAATCATACCTTCTATGTCAACTTTCACCCTATACGTGTGGCTTGGCTCAGAGAGAGTTGACTTTGTACACATTTGTTTATCAAATCTGAGTTTCTATAAATTCTTGCTCAAAAACTCCTCTGAATGACCAAACATCACTTAGTTAGTGACAAAAGGAAGTACATATAAAACTCTTTCAAGTGGGAATATTGTGTGATACATAATATATCTGGCCACATACCATTTGGATCCAATTTGAACACAAAGTTTACACAAAGACAACTTAATAATAAAAATGCACTATATAAATGTACCTCCTTGTTCAACTTGCTGAGACACACAGAGCGCTGTTTTTTTAGATGGCCTTCCTCGTTTACGGCGTCTTACAGAAACAGGCTGGGACATTTCCACTTCAGGGCTTCGTTCTTTTTTGATAGGGACAACCTCTGGTAGTTGTACAAATGTGGAGGGCACATGTCCGAATTGCTTGTTTATAGACATATTGTTGTCTATGTGAACTGACTGTTTGGGCATTGATTGTTGCTCTTCAAGTTGTTGAACTGCTGGAACTCCTACAAACATATCTGGCAGCTTTTCAGAGGATACCAATGTTTCTGGTATTGACTGAGTAACCTCAGCATGTTCTTTCATGTTGTCCTTTACTTCAGGAATAGTGCTATATTTGTTATTTTCTTTTTCACTGCATGGCTCATTGTGTACTAGTGTACAGGCTTTCTCTTCGGCTTTTTGATCATTTTGCAGTGAATACAACCGTTCATGTGAGGATGGTTGGCTAACGGATGGCAGTTCAGAAATTCCTGAAGATAGAGGATTGACAAATGTCCAGTGGTTGTTACACAAAGTACATGTTTAGATCAGCAAATTGATATGCAGAAGGCTAGAATATTCAAGAAAAAAAAATCTACCTAGAGATTCACTGATCTCTGACTGATTCACATATCTGGGAACCAGGAGAGGCTCATCATCCTCAAGCTCTAACACAAACATTGGACCTGGCTGAGATTCCTGGATAAAACAAGAAACAAAAACATTTTATAAAAAGGTGGTTGGGTGGAAAAATGGCATCTGGACAACCATGACACCAACCTCCTCCATGACATCAACTGGAGCATCTTCTCCAATAACTGGAGCATCTTCTCCAATGTGGTTCTCCAAATGGTGTCCCTTTTCCTTCTGCAAACCCTCCTCAAGGTTCTTTATTGATGAACTTCTCAACTGTTCCATCAGCATGGTTTGCAGTGAGAGGAGGTCTGTAAGTTCACAGATTTGACATGAGAACAGTTCATTCCTTTCAATCTACAGAAGTGTATGTGTTATTTTTTGGGATTGGGAGTGCCTTTTTTAAAAGTAATTCTTTTAAATATAGCCACCACTTTTAAATAGGATTAGTTGTCATAATAACTAAAGTATACTCGAATCAAATACTTAATAAAGAGATCACCATATTTGAATGACATTACCACTCCTTTCATGGCCTGAACACTAGGCATTGGAGTGCACACACTCCAACTCCAGTACGTAAGAGGGCAGTAATGCACTAACTGTTGCAGCCGTGGTAATGCACCGCCAAAAACACAAAGAAGAGCCAACTCGAGATCTTAGAAAATGGTGAATAGTTAAATGGGAATTATGGCTAGATTATTGAAAACTGTTTATTTTGGCAGTGTACGACAAAACCATGTAAAATGTACATTTTAAAATGTATAACCAGGCTCACTAAAAAGCACCACTGAGAATAGGTTACTAACACATACAAATATATTATCCTACTAAAAATCTAAAATTAATTGACCTACCAAAGTGGTTACTGTGTTGTGTATTGTACTACTACTGTAGGCGTATTCACTCAAAGCACTACATTAGTTAAGCGTACCTTAAATTGTATGGCTATTATAAGCCATACAAACGAAAACGCACTAGCCTGGTTTCTCTCCTGCTTCGGCAGCTACCGTTACAGTCGACCTAAAGCTAATATTTATGAAATGATTTAGTACACGAGCAAATTAAAAGACACGCATATGTTAGTATCCCAGTTTTCTCTGAACACAGTAGGCTACTTAAATAATATACTTATTATAGTTGCGTTTAGATCCAATAAGATCATTACCACATTGAACCCCAGAATCTCGCTTGTCACCAGCATGGCTTAGGCCTGGTGTTGGATCCTTCTGTTGTTCCCCGTCACATGTTGGCAGATTTTTCATATTTTCATATTCGTTGCATTTAAATTTTAGATCCTCGTTCTCTTTCTTGATTCTGGATATTTCCGATCTCAAATCATCGACCATAGTTTCGAAAAGTTTCGTTGTCTCTGCCACTGCACTTTTGAACATTGTGTCCATAAAATTGGCGTAGCGCACTTGAAAATCATCGCCTTCCATGGTGTTGCCTGTGCTGGTACGTTTGTGTTTCTTGTAAAGGTTAACAGAACATATCAATTTATCGACTTTAACATATCTAGTCGTCTACAACATGGCTTCTTCCCACGGACAATGTGTTCTAGTTCTAATCTACGTAACGCTAGTGAGCGGAAGCAGTCTACACATTTGTAATGGGTCGTTTGCGAACGAGCCGGTGTCGTGCTCAAAAGTGATTTCCTGATGAAAAGTGATTCTGCGCGCTCCCGCGTTACAGCCTGTTAACCCTCGTGATGTACTCTTGTATTTGGCAACACGGCGGCGCCATCTGATTGTGTATGATTTGTGTGTTTTTCAATTGTCATTGCTGTGTGTACTTATTTTTGTATGTATCTATGTAGTTTTTTGTGCCTTTTAACCCTCCTGCTGTCCTCGGATTTCAAAGTCACACCTTTTTGGGTGAGCAGTGCACATCATATGTGTGTGTAAGCTGTAGAATTAGGTTTAGCGCCTTCTATCTGCCACAAAGAGCTACTGATTTGGGTCATTTTTACCCAGAGGACATGACAAGGGATAAAGCTGTATCCCTATAGGTCTGCAGCTGCTGTTGTCTGGATCAATAAGTCAAAACGTGCGAATTAATCTAAACTATCATCTATGAAAATAGCAAATGTGTGTCTGTGAGAAGTATGTTTCTTGTAACCAAATTGTGGCCGAATAAATCTTTTAGGTCGTTTACAAATCATCAAGGCCTGGATGAGCTATAAACTACCTAATATAACCCTCATTAATGTAATTCAAGTAATTGTCAATCATTCAAAACCAACTTTTGACTCACAAGTTATTGACTGTAATCAGTTTTTGGCAAGCAAAAAGTGCATGAATAGGCCATTTAAAGGCAAGTTAAAAGGTAATAAGGCCTTAATGAGTTATAAACTACCTGGCATAACCCTCATGAATGAAAGCAAGTAATTTTCAAGCATAAAACACCTTTGACTCACAAGCTATTGACTGTAAACCGTTGTTGGCAAACAAAATGGCTAGTTAAAAGGCTAGTTAACATAAGGCCTGGGTGAGCTATAAACTACTTATTATCACTTTTATGAATGAAAACAAGTCATTTTCCATCAGAACCAACATTTGACTCAAAAGTTATTGATTGTAATCAATTTTGGGAACAAAACAATGCTTTAATACCTTTTATAGGCCCTGTAAAAGATGTAAATACATACATAGGACTGGTTAAGCTATAACCTATTTAATTTAACCTATCTAATATAAATGTATATGTTTAAGGTGTTTTAAACTTGTAAAAAAGACTGGATTGGTTATAAGTAAAATAAAATAATGCAGTCAGAATATTAATTGCAAAACATATTTTATTAATTGTATATATAAAACATATTAGTTATTCGTTTCAAAATATAAACAAGTATACCTACATACCAAACACACACACACATAGTAAATAATAGATAGTAGCACATACTCTATAAATTGTCATTGATTATAAAGATATACAAAGATTTATTTGGCCACAGCTAGAATTATAGTTGTATGGTTCTTGTACATGAACTTGGGAGCTGGCTCTATTTATAAAAATATAGCTTACAGAAATTAAATGATACAATGACTACATTTAAATGAAATGAATTAGAACTATAAACAACAAAATAATTATATAGGCCGTTATTAGACTGTCTTATCAGCCCCACAGTTTGTTTCTGTCAATCAGACACGCAGTGTCA